>VZZY01008462.1:795754-864680 GCA_013400335.1 Eurystomus gularis | reverse complement strand
CGGCTCTGCACCGAGCACCGCCGGCATTTGTGCTTGGCCGTTCCCCCCGGGAGGAGATCCCTGCCTGGGTTCTGTTCCTAACCGTGGTGTAGGGAGCCCTGCTCAAGCTTCTCCAACCCTGCAATGGGTCCTTCTGTGAAGGACCTGGAGGGACCCTTCTGTCTCCAGCGTGAAAGTTTAAGGGGGGGGGGGGGGGGATGGCTTGCAGAGCCCCCGGGTCTGTCCGGGGGGTTCCCCAGCTCAGGCTGGCTGGCTGGTGGCGTTCTCCTTGCGCTGCATTCTTTTCGTGGCTCTCAGTATCGGCTGCGTCTCTCCAACGCGCCTGTTGCTCTGACCAGCTCGGAGGGCTGCGGAGAACTTGTCCCCCCCGCCCCCCGAACGCTGGTCCCCCTCCTCAGCAGCAAGGAGATCCTCGGGCAAGGGAGCTGGTCTTGCTGCCGTGCCCACGCTAGCTCCTGTAAAGTCAGGCTTTAATAGAATCATCGAATTATTATGGTTGGAAAGGACCACCAGGATCATCAAGTCCAACCTCCATCCTAACATCTCTCCAGCCACTAGACCATAGCCCCAAGTGCTACATCTGCTCGTTTTTTAAATACCTCCAGGGATGGGGACTCCACCACCTCCCTGGGCAGCCTGTTCCAGTGCCCAGCCACTCTCTCAGTAAAGAATTTCTTCCTGATATCCGATCTAAACCTCCTCTGATGCAACTTGAGGCCATTTCCTCTCGTCCTATCGTTAGTAATTTGAGAGAAGAGACCAACACCAGCCTTGCTACAACCTCCTTTTAGGTAGTTGTAGAGAGCAAGAAGGTCTCCTCTCAGTCTCCTCTAGACTAAATAACCCCAGTTCCCTCTCTGCTCTTCATAAGCCATGCTTTCCAGACCCCTCACCAGCTTCGTTGCCCTTCTCTGGACCTGCTCCAGAGAACTGGCTCCTTTCTCCATGAAAGCAAAGTGGAATGAGGATGAGCATGCTGGCCGGCGGGCACAGCGGTGGCATTAGCTCTGATCGGGGTCAGGCCTGGGGTTGCTGGTGTTGGGGGTTCACCTCAGCCAAATGAAGGGTGCAACATATCTGCTGGGGATGGGAGAAGGTGCCCCAGGGAGAAGCACTTTGAACAAGCAGCAGGCAGGAAGTTAGTGCCTCAGGATGAGGTTTGAAAGGGCAAGTGCCTTCATACAGGACCCTCTTCCTGCGAGGAAATGGGATTGATTTCCGCCTCAGTGGGAGCAGGGTACGGCGTAGATCTGCAGCATGTGCGAACACAGAGAGCTGAAGTGTGGTAGACGCAAGCAGAGTCTTGTTTCGCAGCATTGACAGAGCATCTGGGTCACCCCATCTGTGGAGAGGTCAGGAAAACCGGTTCCTGTGATCCTGAAAAGATTCCCTTGAAGGCAACACCAGACCATTAGGTAATGGGTCAGTCAGTGTCAGCGGGAGCACACTGGTGGGGGCATGCTGTGATCTCAAAGTCCAGTTGTAGTAGATGTAGAAATGATGTAGAGCATCCTTTCCTCCCTGTGACATGTCCAAGAGCCTGATGCAAAGAAGGATCAGAAGCAGGAATAGAAGGAAGGCACCTGGTTCACCAACTGGCACCCCATCCATGAAACTCTTGTGTGTATGTGTGAAGCATCCAGCACAGTTTGTGGATTTTTAGACTCTCTTTGTCTTGCCAGAAGAATTCTGTGCAGTTTTTGGAGCCTGTGCTCCAGGCAGGACCACTTTGGATGGGAGGTTTTGCAGATTTCACAGGTTTGTTTCCAAGAGCCCAGATTTACTTGCTAATGCAGGGACGTGTTGGTACCGTGTCCAAATGAGGGCAGTTAAAAAATGAGTAGTGGAATAACCTCCTCAGCAACGACTGGGGGTTCCTCCTCTCATCCTGCTTGGAAAAGAGAGGAAATCTTGTAACTGAGCTCTGGAGATCTGACCCTGCCCCTGGCCTCACCACGGGTTCTGTCTGACCTTGGACACGTCACCGTAGCCCCGTGTCTGAGTTCCCCCATCTGTTAACACTTGACCTTGCTTTGTTCTCAGCGGTTTGCTCCCGGAGATCTGCAGAGCTTCGGGATGCTGGCAGAGGTAGGCGTGGAAGCTCTCAAAGGCTTGTCTCGATGCTGCGAAGGCCCCTCTCACAACAAGCCCTCTTTGTGGGCCCCTCAGTGGACCCTTCAGACAGGCTTCGCTGGCGAGCAAGCGACCAAGAGCCAAGTGATGCCGTCACATCTGCGTGCGTTACAGGTGACCGAAACGCAGCTGACGGGCCCGGCTGGCTTCCAAACGAGCTGCCTTAAATCTTTCGCCGCTGCTCTTTGTGCGTGTTTATTGCCGTCGTTGCTGCCTTGTCCGTCGTGGCGAGGCGCGGGCCGGGTACAGCTCAGCTGTGCCGAGAGCACGGGGCAGGAGGAGATGGTTTTTGCCTTCTGCAGATGGGAAAGTGGAGAGACAAAATGGCTTTTGCTCAAGGTGCTGCAGAGAGCCCGTGGGAGAGCAGGGAGTTGAGTTTTGGTCTCCCAAGTTCACCTTTCCTTCTCCTTTCCCTCTGTCCTTCGTGCTGCACCTCTCGGCGAGGCAGAAACCTGTGTGTGTACTTTCCATAGGTTGTGTATATGTTAAAATGGCCACATTGCGGTTTCGGCTGAGACCATCCCCTTGCTCTGGCCTTCTGGAGAGAAATGAATGTTTGGTCAATCCTTGTGAACCCTGAGACATTCCTCTGGCTTCCATACAGACCTGAGGTTTGGGCCAGGAGGGCTGAGAATCTCCAGAAAATCTAGGACACGTGTTTGGAGTCATGTCCAAATATTAGTAAGAGTTTCCAGGAGGGGTTTATACTCCGTAAGAGCCTCCCAATTTCTTCTTCCATGCTCAGGGAAGTTGAGGCAGACTTAAAGCAGCTTCTCCAGGTGACAGGACAGGGGGTCTTGTCTCTGGGGCCAGCTACAGAGTTCAGGGAAGATCCCAACCCAGCCTGGCCTGAGTTCTGCTCTGCGTAATGAGTGTCCTGCAGCCCTGAGAGGTCAGCTCTGGTTGATGGCATGGGCTGGGCTTACATCTGTACAAGCAGAAAAACAATGAGAGGTCTCTATTTAAAGAAGGCCCTTGGGCTGCTTTCAGCAAACTGTCCATGCAGAGGTTTGACCTCCCGGGTTTGCTTTTCTCTAAATTAACTTGCTTCTGCTGTTTGTAAAGGGAAAACTGATAGCAGAGAGCAACCTGTTGATTAATGTAGATAGGAGAGCCCAGATTACGATCTGGTGAACAATTAACTTTGCAGAGTCGACCTGTAATCGGACTGAGCATCTTTTGCTCTCTCTTTACATTCCTAATCCATGTTTCTTTTCAGGTAGCGTTTTGCCCGCAGCCAGTGTTGCTCATCTGCTGCTTGTTTGCTCAGTCGCTCACGATCTTAGCTCCTATCTTTGTCTAGGCAGCCTGGCTGGAAAAGAAGCTGGTGTGACATTATTTCCAAGCCACAGAGCAGAGCTAGCAAGCCTTTGGAGATGGCTGGGGTCCGTCTGTGCTTCTGACACCACTGCGGCCTCTCATCTCTCTTGTTTGCAGCCTCTCATCTCTCTTGTCCCTCCTTTCGTGCAGCTTATTCTTGCTGTATCTCCAATTGCAACTTGAGATCCGCATTCTCTTGCCTTCTGGATTTCCTCGCCGCTTTAGGGATGAGCTCCAAGCCACCACAGTTAAGGGTAGATTTCTGCAGGCAGGCTAGGCACGCCGCTTTCCCGCTGGGAGATGTCCACGTATCCTCAGCACAGCATGCCTGCCCACCGGGCTGGGCTCTGCTGAAAACCTCACCGCTGCTTTTCACACCAGCAGCAGCCCGGCTCTTGTTAAAATTCTCCCTCGTGTGCTGAATGCATAACGCGCCACAGCTCCACGGGTAGGCAGGACCTGTGGGGATACAGCTCCTGGAGCAGGAGGATGCTCCAAAGAGTTGGGTTCAGATTGCCAGCACCAGCTCTTTGGTTTTTGTTTGTGGCTTTTCTGTGCTCCCGTCTTACATCAGGTACCGTCCCTGCCGTGCCTGGCTGCTGGGAGGATAAATAACTCTCCAAGCATTCCTGCTGTGGAACAGAGGGATGTTTGACCTGCTGTCTTCAAGGATGGATGCTCATTGCTTTTGGGGAGCCAGGTCTCCCCGAGCAGCTCAGGTGGGGACATTTCAGAGTCTGGTGCTGGGAGCCAGGCTCTGTGTTCTGCCTCCCTTTTATAGAATCATAGAATCATTTAGGTTGGAAAACACCTCTAGGATCATCAAGTCCAACCTTCATCCCAACATCTCCCTGACCACTAGACCATGTCCTGAAGTGCGCTCTACTTGTTTTTTGAAGACCTCCAAGGATGGTGACTCCACCACATCCATGGGCAATCCTTTGTGGATTTAAATCAGGGGCATTTTGAAGCAGGTACAGTTGTCATCGCTGCACAGCGAGTCCTCAGCATCTGGGGCCAGCGGGCCCTACTTCAGCAAAAATAATAACTTGAGGAGCAAATTTCTGATAGAGAGCTGTCAGTGCGTGGTACCAGTCACCTCTGCCAGCGTTGCAGGGACACGTGGGGTCGTCAGAGCTGTTGCTGCTTGTGGTGCACAGAGGAGGGAGCAGCCAGGATGGTGTTGGCTTTGCTGCCCTTTCCTTGGTGCGTGGGGAAGGGAAAGTGCTCGGCTTGTGCGTGCTCCTGGAAGGAAGGGAGCCGCTAATGAGCGGTGCCAATTAGCGGTGCATGCAAGCCAGACATTTGGTTACCTTTTAATTTTCTGAATTACACCCAAACAATTCACCCTCACACCACCCTGGAGCTAGTCCTGTCATCTTCGTTTTCCAGTGGGAAACTGAGGCACGGAGCGTATTCCCGGTGTTAGCAAGGTCCCATTGCTGGTGGCACTGGGTCTCAAACCTGAGGTCCCCAACACGTGCTGGTTTGTGCTGGTCTGTAGCTAACAGCTCATCTCTTGCTGTGGCCTGGGATGACATGACTTTTAAAAATCCTTTGGGCACCCTGACAGTTTTTGCTCATGACCTGCCATGCAGTCGTGTTTTTACTTCTTACGAGACTTCTACATGAACCCCCTCCCTCCCTGTCTTCCTCAACCTCTCAAATACTGTTTCCTTTAAAACAACCCAAATTTCCCCGGCATGGGGTTTCGGAGAGGGGCAGGGGGCTGGATTTGACCAGTTTCATGGGATGCTGCTGTTGTTGGGTGACTTTTAATCACATAGCTAAATTAGAAAGGAGAGGCTGTTGAGGCTGACCGTAAACACTGAACCCTCTGAAGGAATCAGAATGTGCCTTTTTTGGGCAGCAGAAGCATTCCAAACGTTCCATTTATTTCTGCCGCTTCTCTATTTTGATTTAAGTAGTTTATTTTTACTCGGTCTATTTAATTATTTGGGAAGTGTTAATACGCTGGTCACTCAGGGGTTGCGATTCACGATCCCAGTTAGTTTTAGCTGCAAACCCCTCCCTGCTGTCGCTTCTCCCCAGCGCTGCCCACTCTTGAAGCCATATCTTTTTTTAGTTGCTAAATCTGACAAGGTTTATGAGCGGGAGCCTTAACTCTGTGCTTGTGAACATGCACATGCATTTAAATAAATCAGCGTTGGGGCTTTTTTCCTGTATTCCAACATGGAACATCACCTGGAGCTTGGTTTTATGCCTTCTGGCATGACTTGGATTATTTGGTGGAGAGCCTCTTAGGCTGGCAGCTTGTGTGCCAAGGAGCAAATGCTGCTGGCCTGTAGATACCCAAAGATGTATTCAGGGACCTACAGGCATCTTCAATAGCGTTTGGGGGTATTTTTAGTTTGTTTTGGACTTTAAAATATGATTTGAAGAGTATGATAGCGGCTGAAGTGCTCTCTTTTCACCCAGAAAATGCATCCTCCTATTGCCTCTGCCCACGTTGGTAGGTTAAATCCCACTTTCTGCCTTACTTCAGCAAATGGTGTAAACTAGCATTAGTAATCAGTAAAATCAGTGCATCAGCATTGCTCTGCTGAAGCCAGGAGACTCATAGCACCACAAGACACGGCGATTTTGCCACCAGCCCTGGCTGCGAGTGTCACAAATCCTCTCTAGCTTCGTCGTAGGATCTCCTGTGTAAGGCGGGCTTGTGTCATTGCTGCTGTCACCCTGATAACACAGAGAACTAGAAACTACGGCTCGTTTCTGCAGTACCAGCATCTCCAGGGACCTGGGAGAGCACGTGCTTCAGAAGTTCAGGATCCAGCCCTGCTCGAGGAGGTCTGGGCAGCGGTGATCTGTAATCAACAGCCCAAAGGAAGCGGTGCTGCAGGAGTAGTTTGGAGGTGGGACCCAGGGTCAGATCTCCTGGAGTCTTTTCCTGGCTGTGCTGTTGGCTATTTCACCTTGGGGATGTCCCATCCCACCTCTGCTCTCCTGTCTTTCCCATCTTGGTGGGGGATAATAGCCAAATGCAGAGCTAGGCTGAGGTGCAGCCGGTATGAGTGAAATGCTCGGGCATCCCTGAATGAACAGTGCTCACGGAAGGGCAAGGAACTGTTCCTGTGTTCCTGTAGGCATCAAAAAACCTTCCTGGCATCTGTTCTCCGTGCCTCAAACTGGAGCAGTGATTTAAGCGCAAGGGAGAAGCAGGACAGAAGATCTGCCTTCAGCCCAAAGCATGGATTGCTCCTTCTGCTACAGATATTCCTGAGGGCTGGTCAGCTTGTAATTATTAACGAATTACCACACAGTAATCTACAGGAAGTAGAGGCCAGTTGGGAACATGCCGTATCTCACAAATCCCAGCCTGTTCTTATCTGTGCTTTGTATTTTGCCCATCGTGATGGTATCTGACTTCAGCCCTGCCCACTGGGCTCTCAGAAGGGACCAAACGAGTCGGCCTGTGGCCGGATCCCTCTGTGCCCTGTTTGCTTTTCATGTTTGCAATTAGGGGACTGAAGGCCAGTGTTAGTCCAGAATGGGGAACAGCTACAGCCCGGGCTGCGGCTGTGAGGAGATTCTCCTTTGCACTCTGCCAATCTGCCCCGTCCTGCTTGAAGAAGACCACAACTAGAGCTGAACCTTCATAACCCTACAATGAAGGCATTGATGTTGTGTTTCCTGAGCGTGGCATTGGCCAGGGGAGGTGAATTAGCAGCCCCAGAGACTGAAAGCCTCGGTTTATCCCAGGAGCCAGCCCTGGGCTGCTGGGACCTCCTGCGCAGGATGCGATGGAGTCAGTCCCCATGGACCGCTCGGGATGGGTGTGCTGAGCACAGCTGTCACTGGGGGTCTGTGGGACCTGGAGGACAGCACAGAGCCCTTGTCACCCCTCAGATGGAGCAGGGGAAGAACCTGCACGGTGCCTTAGTCCATCCACTGGCGTATTTTCTTTTTTTGAGGAAGAGCTGGAGCCTGAAGTGCTGCCCAGTGCAGAGGAAAGCTCTGCAGGGCCAAGTCTCGCTGTAGGCTTGTGTGGTCCAGGCAAGAAACCTCGAAGGGATGTCTCAGACTGCCCTGGTCGGAGGAGCCAAGGGGTTTGTTTTTCCGCTGGTTTGTTTTTTGATTCAAGGCAGAAAACTTCTCCGATGTGTGTCTGAGGTGGAGGAGGATGGGCTGCCAGGGCCATCACAAATCATCGTCAGCATCGAGAGCTGCTGCTGTGCCTGTAGCCAAAGGGAGATGGGGACACAAGGACCTGAAGCTGCAGCAGTGGTAGTTTGAACCCCACGGTCCTTGTGTCGACCAGGTGCCTTGGAGCTATTTCAGCACCTTGGAAGGGTCCCGGAAAGGCTGTGGATGGTCTGGTGGCACCTGGGCAGCCTTCCTAGGACCTGGGGTTTGGGCAGGAATTTGCAAACACCGTTTGCAATGTAAATTGGTGTGTGTGGGGCAGAGAAGCAGCACTACCTGCCTGGGAGTCTGCGGAGGAGGCAGGACTCGTGGTTTTAATGCTCTTTTTGGTCATGCCCAGGGGTCGTTTTGTGTCTCCTCCAAAAGACAATTTAAAACGCAAAGAGTGCCTCTGTGTCTCCAAACCTCCACCAAATGAACCATCACAACGTCCCAGTGCCACCTTCACATCCCTCCCTCCCACCATGGTCCTCCTGCTTTAGCAATACCTCTCCAAGCCCCTGGGAAGAGCAGCAGCAGTGAGGAGCTTCCCGGTCGCTCTCGCTGCTGCCCTGTTCCTGGGATGGGGGGATCCCGTGGCTGGGATGCATGGAGGAGCCCATCATGCTCTAGAATTCCTCATGCTGTAGAATTCCCGGCCGCAGCTACGGAGCAATGGAAGCAGGTATTTCCTCTGTGCAGAGGAAAGGTCTGATTGAGTCATTTTAATTGCAGGAAAACATGACACAGTATCTGAGGGAGAAGGCGTGTTTTGATAAATTACCATTAGCAGCATGTGTTCTATTTAAGTACTTAATCCCTTTCAATCCCTTCTTATTAACGATTAATTGTGCAACTAATCGCGCTATGATAGCAGCATTGCAAGCGCAGTTAGTTGCCGTGTGTACAAGCAACCCACCAGCATTAAACCAGATCAGAACTGGGTGCAGTGGTGAGATGGGAGCACCTCAGCTCGGCAGATGCTCTGCTCTGTGAACTCGGGCCAAATCTTTCTCTCTTTGGGTCTCAGGATTAGAATCCTTTCTTATCTGAGTGTCTCCTGTGAAGCATACATCTTATCAGCTTGCAAGGCAGGAGAGGAGTAGAACTGAATACAACCCAGTGAGCTTCCAACAGCCCTGCTCGCTGTAGTCCCTTCTCATCCCGCTTTCTGAGCTTTGGGTCTCCTCAGCACTCGTGTTGCTGAAAACCACGTGGAAACAGGCTACCCGTTGAAGAGGGGAGGTTTAGATTAGAAATTCGGAAGAAGTTCTTCACTCTGAGGGTGGTGAGACCCTGGCACAGGTTGCCCAGGGAAGCTGTGGATGCTCCATCCCTGGAGGTGTTCAAGGCCAGGCTGGACGGGGCTTTGAGCAACCCGCTGTGGTGGGAGGTGTCCCTCCATGGCAGGGGTGTTGAACTAGATGATCTTTAAGGTCCCTTCCAACCCAACCCATTCTGTCATTCTATGAAATATGCTGGTGTTTTGACTGGGGAGGTGGGGGGGACTGTATTTGAAATTATTTCCAGACACGCTTCTGACATCGTACAAAAGGACGGTGGACTGCAGGCCGCGGGTGAGCGTGTGTTGCAGCCCAGCACCTATCTCTTCCTACCAGTGTCCAAGGACTGCTGGGTCCAACCATGTGTGTCCCTGCAAGAGATCGCTCTCCCTCGCGCTCTCACTCTGTTTATCTCGTGCTGGGCTCTGTTATCTCCCCCAGTTTCCAAAGCTCATGCAGAAACCCATCTAGCTTGTCAAGGACACCAGAGCTGCGGTGCAGACCCAACCAGCAACGAGAGTTTCGATAGTTCTTGAAGTGCAGGGGTGAAAAGTGGGAAAATGAGGTTAAAAAAAAAAAAGAGGAGATAAATTCTTTATTTTAAACCCCACCAAATGTACTTGCTTTGTCTGCCTTTCCCATGACTGACATTGCAACTTCCAGGACATGGTGTGTGGAGCTGGGGCTTGGCTGGGCGAAACAGATGTTATTTACAGTTTAACAAGGAACAAGGTTTATCTAAACAGTGCGCGCTTGCCGAGTTCCCAGATATGCATGAAATGTTGCCCTCCATAGGGAAGTGAGCGGAGGTTTGCAGGCGCCGAGGCATGTTTAATCTGTTTGTACATGTTTCATCTGGGCTATCTCTATTTGCTCTCCAGACGTGCCCATGTGTGGTTTAACATGAAAATAGCGCAGCTGTGGTGGGAGCTTTGCTGTGGTGGGGTAGGGGAGTTGGGGAGGTGGGTGTCTTCAGGCAGTGCAGGGTGGCTGAGGATGCCCTGCAAGCGTGTGCTGCTCGCCTGGGGACAGAGGTTTCCTGGAAGACAGCATCTCGTTGGGTTTGGGATCCTAGAGAGCTTGCACTGTCACAGGGACTAGGCTGGGCTCTCGGGCAATCTCATGGCTTCCTTGTAGCAGTCCTGTGTTTAAGGAAAACGGTGCTGCTGGTGCGAAATACCCAACAAAGAGCTTTCTGAGCAGAGGAGGTACGGCGTGGACATAGCAGGACAACCTTGTCCTGGGCTGCCCAGGGGGAGGAAGGTACATGGGAGGATGTGAGGATGAAGAGCAAAGCAGAGGGAGCATCTCTGCATCTCAGACCAGCCCCCCATCCTTCTGCTCTCCCAGCTCTTTCTAAGGAAGCTGGTGGAGGAGGCAAGACGGTTACTGAGAAGGTTTTTGGGCACACGTCCAAGTGGGTTGGCAACCCCCAGATCTCAGGAGCTTCTGTACATCTGGGGGAGCCCCACATTTATTGTGCCAGTCAGATCTGAAGTGGAGCAGGACTGTTTGAGTATCCGCTTTGTTTGCTTTTGCTAGTTGTTCCCCGAGACATTTCCTACTGTGAAAATCTCTTTTGGTGTTTGTCTCTGCATTATTCATTCCCTGCACGTGGCCCAGACAAGGTCTGGTTTTCGCTGTGTTGCCCAACCCCTGACTCTTTGCAAAAGTGGAAATGCTTCATGTGCAGAAATAAGGAGCAGAGTGTTATTGGTGGTGGTATCAGCGCTGAGATCTGAGAAGCCAGGGGAGGAATGGCCAGGATGCCTGGCTCCCTTCAGATCGTGGAGACAAGCTTGAACACTGAAATGGGGGCAGGGGAGAGAGCATGGACAGGAGAGCGGGTGAAATCCTTCTGTGCAGGAGCAGCTTTCAGGTTTGCAGCAGCGGCAGGGTACAGGTTGCACATCCCCCTCCAAGGAAGGCAAAGTGCTTTCAAGGTGGGTGAGGTAGAACATCCCTGGAGGCTGCTCGTGCTGATGCAAGGGTGGCTCAAAGCCTGGCATCTGGGCAGCGACATGGAGCTCCTGCCAAGTTCGCTGCCTCCAAACAGTGCTCTTATCTCACTGGGATCCCCAGCAGCCACCTCTTGGCTAAGGAGGCTTTTAAAATCTCGTGCTTTCCTCCAGCCTTGACAACAGCTTTGGTAGAGCAGAAGTCCATGATCACCAGCTGGAGGGAGGACTTGAGCAATCCCTCTTCCCATTGTGAGGATGAGGTGTGGGCTCTGCATCTGGGAGGCAACACCAAGCCAGCAAGCTCAGATGGATGCCCACCTGCACATCTCATCCCTGGATGGGGCTCTAAGCACCACTGCGGGAATCGTAATAAGGACGGGTCCGGATAAAATATATTCCATACCTGAAAGGGGCCTATAAGAAGGCAGGGGAAGATCTGTTTGTAGCAACAGGACGAGGGGTAATGGTTTTAAGCTAGAAAAGGGTAGATTTAGGTTGGACGTTAGGAAAAAATTCTTTACTATGAGGGTGGTTGAGCACTGGAACAGGTTGCCCAGAGAGGTGGTGGAGGCCCCATCTCTGGAGACATTCAAGGTCAGGTTTGATGGGGCTCTGAGCAACCTGACCTAGTTGCAGATGTCCCTGCTCACTGCAGAGGGGTTGGACTAGATGACCTTTGGAGGTCCCTTCCAACCCAATACATTCTATCATTCTATGGTTCTGTAAAAGATACTGCAGTTACTCTTCCCATTGTGGGGGAGACGGGGATGCCGAAAGTAACTGCAGCTTGTGCTGTGCTTTGAAGTCCTCTGATTCCTCAAGCGTTGGCTCCTCATGCACCCTACCTCACACCCAGCCCTTCCCTCACGTCCCAGGGAGAACACGCACGTGTGCAAAGCCCTCTGAGGATGGGTGCGCAACCGGGTTAAGATTAAGTACCAGATTAGTGCACTCCTTGGCAGGGAAGCAGACCTGCAGTGTTTGCTCACTACCTTACCACCATGTGACTACTCCAGAGCTTTAAATAAAACAGATTTGAAACCCTGCTGCAAAGAGTTTTACGTGCCTAATGCCGGCCAGCGGTACCGCTGCTCCAGGGCACAGTCCTGGGGAGAATCCCAGTCCGTAGCTGGTACCATAAAGTCGGCTGGAGCTGGGAGAAGTAGGTCAGGAACACCGTCGCCTTTCATTCACTTCTTTTCCTGTTGCTGCAGAAAGATCTCTCCGAGGGCGGTGGGAGGCTGGTTTACCAGCAGCATCAGCTCTGAGGAGCTGCTGGATCTGAGCTGGGAGCCTGCTGGGGGAGGAAGGAGCGTTAATCCCATGTGAAGCTGTTTGTACAGTCTCTCCAGCTCCTCCTGCCATTGGCAGAGAAATCCAGGTACCTCTGGATGGTAGAGCATGACTGGCAGAGGTCTCGGCCCTTCTGTAAGCGCGGTGTGTCAGGGCAGAGCAAGGCGAGCTGGGCACTGTGCATTTCTAGTCTCCTAGAAAACGCCTGGCGAAGAGCTGAGCTCTTCGCTGCTTTGAGTGCTGCTTCTTATGAACGTTGTGCTTCGGCTTATATTCAAATAATTTTCTGTTTTTCCGGGAAATTTGGTCCTGTCAAGATCCTCTGATACCAGGATCCTTCTGGTAAGACTTTTCACAAGATCCGTCTTTCATTTCTGCTCCTCACCCCTTCGTTGTGCGCTGGTTGCTGTCGCCCTCCTTCCCTCTGTGCCAGAGGTAGCCACGTTTCACAAATTCCACGCGGCTACCGGGTGTACAGGATGTAATTTCCGCGTCTTTAAATACCCTCCCGGGGAGTGCTGTCAGAAAGGGGCAGCAGGAGCCCTCTGCTCAGCTGTCCCCAGAGCCGAGGCAGCGCGATGCCAGCTGAGCCCCCGTCACACCCCGGGCAGCAGCTCAAAGCTGACACGTTGCAGCTGAAGAAATGAATTACCCCCAGTCCTCATTTTTGCACCGACCCCCGTCCTTTCAGCCTTGTTCTCGCGTGCCAGAAAGACAGGCCTCGGGTGGAAGATGAAATCATGGGTTTCAGGAGGAAAATTCCAGTATTTTCTGTTAAAGAGAGAGGGAGACAACCTCTCCTGGCTTCTCCTGGCCACGGCAGGGAAGGTGAGTGCTGGTTTTCCATGAGCTCTTGTCTGCCTGGCAATCACAGCCAAGCTTGCAGCGCTGGGAGCTCTGCGTGGGCTGGGGAAAGAATGAAAGCTCTAATTAAAGAAAAAAAAAAAAAAATAGAAGAAGGAAAAGGAGGAAGGAAAACAGCAATTAAGAAGGCAGCAGACCCTACATACACTGTGCTGCTTGAGCGTGTGGGTGACGGCATTGCACAGCTTCATCCAGCTGCAGATGTGCTGGGGAGAGGCTTGGTGGGACTTGGTCTCTCCTGCACCAGGGATCTTCTCCTGTAATGTGGAAGCCTCCTTCCCACCTAGCGATAAAGGAAAGGTGAGTGCTGACAGCCTCAGCCACAGGTTAAATGCTCCTGGGAGAGAAAGTAAGAGGCTTTGTGTTACTGAGAATGACTTTCTTTGGCAGCTGGAAGCTGGCACCCTCTCCGCTGCCTCTCCCCAGCACCCGGGAATGCCGGCTGCCAGCTGCAGGGATGACAGTGCTTGGCTTGTCTTTCTGGAGTGTCTTCAGCAGGATGCAGGAACGCTTTCTTGGTTGCACTCCTATATTCAGCAGCCTCCTGTCAACTTTGGGGCGTGACGTGACAGCCAGGTAACGGGGAAGTGATGCTGGGAGAGGACAGCAGGTCTCCAGGGGACTCTTGAGGAGCAGGCAGGCTTCATAGCGTGGTCCTGCAGTGTGGCTGGGAGAACCAATCTGCCTCGGATGCAGCTTGGGTTGTGTTAGTTAATTGTCAGTCAATAATCATTTGAGTGTCATAAAAGGCATGGACCAGACTGTCCTTTGCTGGTGATGTTCCTCCTCAATAATTGTGTGGATGTTGCAGCAGCTACTCGCTGTGCTCCGAGCTTGGTATACACACGGCGGGATGCTTGTTGTGAGGGATGTACCCGCTGTGTAATAAAAGGATGAAAGGCGAAAGTGAGTCACAGACAAGGGTAGAGAATGGCTAAATATCATGCAGCCGATCAGCTGCACATCCCGGAGCATACCCCAGCTGTAAAGTGCTGCTGCCCCAGCAATCCCAGCATGGGTCTTTGCTTCCAAGCATCCCATTACAGCCCAGGTCTCCTGGGTCGTGGTCCAGCACCGTCATACGAGCGAGAGAGTGCTGCCGTCATAGTGAGCTCTGCCAGTGGGACACATGCCCTGAGCTCCCGAGTGACCATAAATTAAGTCTCAATAACTTAGCTGCCGTAGAAAAAAATGAGTATCAAAGGGAGCATCTGTCTTGGAGCCAAGCGCGGCTTCCAGGGGGAAACATCACGTGCTTTTTGCTGAGACTCATTTCCCGCTGCCTGGTGCAAACCAGAGGGACGGAGCAGGGCATCTGCTGATCGACAGCGGCTGCCAGTCATCCCCAGAAGATGAACGTACCATAGAAACACTGGCACAAGCACCTTCGGGGCAGCTCAGCACTGACAATGTGAGCGCTGAGCTCCCACCCGTGACCACCATGGCTGTGATGGACAAACTGGCTATTAGCAGTCTATTGTTCCAGCCGAACACTGGACACTTTTCTCAGGTTAGCATTGGCTGAGGAATAAGTGCTTAGTGTTTAGAGGCTGCTGGAATAATGACCGTCCTTTCGATGCCTTCCTCGGAGCTGCCCTGATCTCACCAAGAGCCGGGAAGGGAAGAGCCAAGTGAGAACTGCTGACAGCACCGCGCAGGGCTGCGGACACAGAGAAAGGCAAAATATACAAAGGCAGAACAAACCCCCTTTGTGTGCCCTTGTTACTGGGCTCATTGTCAGGACTGGGACAAATGGGAGTGGAAATGTGCATCTAGCAAAACAGCTTTGCTTCCCACCCTCGCCCGGGCTTCAGGTTCAGGTTATGAAGTCTCCAGAGGCTGGGCTTACGGGAAGTCTTCCATGGCATTCACCCTTCCCAGGCTATCTTCACTGTCTCAGAGATCCGTACGTGCTCCACGCGTGCTTTGCCTGCCTCATTGTCTCTTAATAACTTAGAAGGAGTAACTGCAGTGCTGCAAATGAGGGATGGAAACCTTGCCGTGCTGGGCACCCCACAAAGCGGGCGTCTGCCTGCCAGGGTCTCACAGCTGAGGAGAATGTGGACAAATGGATGTGTTGTCATTCCTGATTTATAGCTGGAGAAACCAAGGCATGCTGAGAGGGTCAGAGCTGGAGTGGAAGCCAGACCTGCACATTTAAGGGTTACCGGGCATTGGAACAGGCTGCGCAGGGCAGTGGTGGAGTCTCCATCCCTGGGGGGTTTGAAAGACCTACAGATGTAGTGCTTGGGGATGTGGTTTAGTCGAGGACTTGTCCAGTTAAAGACTGCACTCGATAATCTTAAAGGCCTTTCCCAAACTAGGCAATTCTGTGATTCTGTGATTTGCTACAGGGTCAGTTTTCCTCCCAAGCCTCCTCCGAGCTGCAGATATCCGAAGGGAGGACAGCAATCTCCTGGCTGCCGTAATCACGATCCTGGTGCACTGCGTTTCTTGTAATCATGGAAGCCAGTAGTAAAGAAGAAAAAAAATAATTGCCATGCGAGGATGGACTGAATCCCTGCAGACCTCCAGTCCCCTTTTCAACATGCCCAGCGCCGTTGCTGCCCAGGGATGATGGTCTTGCTGTTTGCTGCGGGGCTCCTGGAGATTAATAGGAATTGATTGTGCTCCCTTCCCTGCAGGATCTTGACCTCCTGGCAGGGGCTTTGCTCCCTGTGTAGGAGGGAAATATCAGGGCCTCCCTGAATGGCAGAGCTGAGCAGCGGGAGGCAAATGTGGAGGGCGGAGAGCTGGCCTTGCTCTCTGCCCTCATCACTCACCTTTTGGGGACAGTAATTGTGGAAAGCGCTCTGTCCGATGGCTCTGCCACGCTGATCCTCGCTGCAGCTCGGAGCAGCCTCTCTCTATCCAAACCAATCAACCCCGGCACTCGGGCCGTGCTTTGCAGCATCTCTCATGGGGAGGGAGCGGCTGGGAGCTTGTTATCCCACGGAGGATTTTGTGCCAACAGCTGAGCAGCCAGGGAAACATTCTTTTGGTGGTTGGGGGTTGATATCCTTCCGTGCCCCTCTGACCTTGCCCCAGTAGGATTCCCAGCTGCTGCAGAAAATTCAGCATTGCCGCGGGTGGATGTTAGAGCCATCCCCAGCACGCTGTGATCTCCCTCTGACTTCCCAGCACAGCCCCACATCTCTCCCTGTCCCCTTCCTTCCACCTCCTGAGGACCCAGCTCTGGCCCTGCTGAGGAAATTCAGAGAGGAGGAGGAACGGGGCTTGTGCCGAGCTGCTGTTTGCACAGGAATGTGCCCTGTGGAGGGGCCGAAATCTCTCCCATCGCCTGCACGCAGCGGTCGTGGCATCTCACGCTGCTTTTCTCTGTGCTGGAGCCTGGCAGGGGACATCTCAGCGGGTCAAAGCCAAGACCTGGCTGGTGGAGAGGGCCACTCTGGGGAGCTTTGGTGGGGTCTGACTTGTGCCTCCATGCCTTGCCGTGTGAGGAGGGGCACGTATTCAACTGGTGCCTTGGTGGGCTGGTTGTTCAGCCCTGTAGCCGCGTGCAGCGTTGCACGATAGCTCTGTTTGCAGAGCAAATAAGGCCCTACGAGCAGAATTCCCCGTTTCTCTGATACTTGTAGGAGTGAATCGATGCTACCTAATAGCTGGAAGCATGAGCCCTATCTGCTGGATAGGATTGTTCATTTTGCCTTGTACACACAATTGTTAATCTCTCTGGGGATTAAAAAAAAAGCTTAAAAAAAAAATTCATACTGTTCCCCCTGAGCCTTCCACCCTTTCATGAGAAGTGGAGGCAAGTCTGTTAAAATAGTAGGGAAAAAATGGAGTCGCTTCTCATTTGTGAAAAGCAATAAAGCGGTTATTGCTTGAAAGCCTTGCTCCCGAGCCCCCGCAGTGCGCCCAAGGAGAAAGGGAACGGTTTCATACACTGGTGATGGTTTGTCTGTGCCTAAAATACCCGCCTCTTGAATTCCACAGCAGAGGACCAGCGGGTTTTGCTGTGCCAACACGGGAGAGACGCGCGTGGATGGTCACGGAGTGCCCGTGGGAATAGCTCGCTGGAAAATAGAGAGCGTGGTTGTTGCTGGTGCAGCCAGCACGGCTTTGAATGCAGCGTTTAAAGAATCGTGAAGGTCTGGTCGTGGTCGTGCAATGAGCTTTCCTGACGGGAGTCAGCTCTGGGCTCTTTGACGTGTTTTAGCCAAGTATTTACTATCTGACTGTATTACAGTAAGTGCAGATCGCTCACACCGCTGGCTTCAATCCCCGCTCCCTGGCCAAGTTCCAGCTTGAGTGATTTCATTCTTCCTTGTTGCCATTTTAGGCAGGTTCCTCCCGTCGTCTCCGACCGCGCGACGTCGTGTTGCTGCACGCTGTTCATCAGCCGGCTTCCTCCATCCCCGAGACAACTGCAGTTCAGGCGTTGCTGCAGGTCCCTTCGAGACCCTTCAGGCTGTAGAAGAAGTGACGTCATTGCTTTGCTTAGCGAGTGTCGCTTTCTCTCAGAAGGTCAATCAATGCCTCCAGTTCCTTTAGTGCACTCCTGCGGAACACGAGGCAGTTGCTGGCAACGCTGCCTTCGAAATCCAGGCTGGGGATGAAGGCTGGGCTGCTCCGTTTGCCTGGAAAAGAGGATGACTTCTCCCAAAAGAAATGTGGAGGAAGGTCCTTGGACCCCGGGGTGCTGCCCAGGACAGTGTGTGGGGAGGGGGGCCCTGCCTGCCCCACGCCCCAGCCTTGGAGCGTGCGGGATGGGGGATGCTGTGCTTAGGGGAGGGGGTCAAACCGCAGCGTTACAGCACCAGGATCCAAGGGGCCGCTCCGGGAAGGATGAATTCCTCTCCAGGAGGAGTGGAGGGCTGAGGACAGGAACAATCCCCTCAATTCCAGCAACGAAGCTGGTGAAGGGTCTGAAGAACAAGTCTTACGAGGAGTGGCTGAGGAAACTGGGGTTCTGAAGAAGACAAGGCTGAGGAGAGACCTTCTCACTCTCGACAACTCCCTGAAAGGAGGTTGTAGAGAGGTGGGTGCTGGTCTCATAAGTAACAAGGACAAGAGGAAATGGCCTCAGATTGCCAGAGGTTCGGGTTGGACATTAGGGTTGTCAGGCACTGGCCCAGGCTGCCCAGGGAAGTGGTTGAATCACCATCCCTGGAGGTGTTTAAAAGCCGTGTAGATGTGGTGCTGAGGGACATGGTTTGGCAGTGAACTTGGTAGAGCAGGGTTACAGTTGGACTAGATGATCTTGGAGGTCTTTTCCAACCTAGATGATTCTATAAATTCCAGCTGACAAACACTTTCATGTGAACTCCGTCACCAGATGCCAAGTAGGTCCAGGTTTAGCTGGAAAAAGCAGCCGCAGTCGCACAGAGCTGTGTGAGTCCTGGTGCCAGGCAGGCTCGTGCCTAGCGACAGAGGTAGCTGTGATGTCCACACTGTTTCTACCCCCACCACTTTGTATATTTTGCCTTTCTCTGCATTCTGAGGAGGATGGGGAGGGAGGTGGAAAGACCCTTCCCCTCATCTGCCTCCTCATGCCCCTGAAGATGGAGTATCTTTTATGTTCTGTATCTTTCCTAGTTTTGGAGTCGAGGGCCCTTCTGGAGGTTTTGGACTGGCTTGGGGGAGGATTGTCCTCACAGGAATTGCTCAGCAGCTCATGCTGAGCACCTTCCAGTGACCTTCTGGTCCTGCCGTGCAGCTTGCTCTCCTGACCATCCCGTTCCACTCCCTGCCAGGGTGGGACTTTGTCCTTTGGGTGACAGCTGTCCTTTAGACATGGGGGGTTGTGTGGCTCTGCAGCAGCCCCCAGCCCTCCAGCCCAGTCCCTCCCAGTCCCAGGCAGGGTGTCCTTTCCAAAGGGGCAGGAAAGGGGATGGTGCTTACAGTTGGGATCTGACCTCCTTGGTCCTGCGAGTGTGTTATCCCAGAGCTGGGCACATTTTGATCCACTGTTAGGGGTGCCCAGCGTTGCTAAATCTCTCTGGAAACACAGACCCTTCTTCTCCGAGCTCTGATTTAAGCATCTCGCCGAGGGGCAATCTCACACAACTCTTTCTGTCTTCCCTGCCGGGTTTTGGTGCCTGGTACCTTCAGATGGATTTGAAGTCGGGTAGTTGGACTGTTTGCTGCTGTGAGAGTGTCCTTGCGCTTGCTGTGTTACGGACGGGTCGCTCAGGATGCTGCCAGGGTGCAGTTCGTTAGCGTAACCTTCACCAGAGATGGTGTGGGAACTTGCTTATGCCCTCATTTGAAAAAAATAATCGCTGGGGCTTATCTGAACGTTAATGTGGAAAGATTATCTTTTGCCTGAACCTCTGATGTACCTGCTGGGAGCATCACGGATTTCCCCTGAGCTTTTGTTTCCTGTTTGGGAGCAAAACGGTGCCTGGCATGGGAGCCTCTGTCGCTTTTCCTAGGGCCACTTCGGCAGGGCAGCATGCACAGCTGGAGCAGGACACTTCAGGTCGCTTCAGTTCCTTGGGTGCCTGCAACACCAGTGGCATTTCCACGTGCCAGCAGTGCCTGGCTTCAAACTTGCTGAGCTTGCAAGGTGGGGAGCCAGATGAGAGCCGTGGGCTGGGAAAATGGTCTCCAAAGCAAGTGCGAAGCTTTGCCTTCTCTTCAGAAGGAGCAGCGCTGCTTGGAGACTTTACTCTTGGCCATGAGGAAAGCACCAGCGTGGAGACTGTGTTAATGCAGCATTCACCGGTGCCAGCATCTGTGTTGTCAAAGCATGTTTCTGTAGAGCCGAGAAAACATTGAAGTGTCTGAAGCCTGAAGTGGATGCGTCTGGCATCCTCCTGCCTGGCTTTGCAGCTCAAAGCAGCCTCCAGCATCCCTTCCCACCCCAGCCCTGACTCCAGCTGCTCCAGCACTGCTGCATTTTGGCAGCATTAAAGGTGGGAGATGAGCAGGGATGGTTGGAAGCCGGGGTGTCCCCAGGGTCCCGGTGAATCCCAGGGATTTTCAGGGGATTGCACCCACAGCAGGGTGCCAGGCCTCACAGCAGAGCATGGCAGACAGGCAAACCCAGTGTTTATATTGCTGACGGATAATCTTTTAAGCTTTCAGATGCAGGCATGTCAACCCAAGTGTTCCCGTTGCCCTGGCGACGGGATGCATTAGCTCCCGGATGCTGCGTCTGATTCCATCAGTCTGGAATGTGATCACCGTTTGTTTGTGCTGATTAAGTCCTGGAGGGGGCTGGGAGGGAGTGGGGACAGGCAGGGCAGAGAGCTCGGCTGTGGCAGGGACACCCAGGAGTAGGGGCTCCAGGGTGCAGGAGGAGTCCTGGGACATGTGTTGGTGCAGGAAGGAACCGCTCTGTGTAGCTTTTGGTGCCTGTTTGGTACCAAGGGATGATTTCCCCCTTGGGCTGGTGGGTGAGAGAGTAGCACTAAAGGAGTCCAGTGCTGTTAATGAAAACCTCCCCTGCCAAGAGAGGTTAGAGGTTTGGAGAAGATAAAAGCTGGTGGAAGAGCAGCCCTGCACTCATCAGGTTGGGACGAGGAGAGGGACAGACCCAAACCTCCTCCTGGGATTGGAAGGGGCAGAGCTGTGGCTGGTTGGGGGTGAGACACTGATGTCTGCAGGTCCAGGGAGCATTGGCTGGGCTCGATCGGTGCTATGCAAGAGGAATAGCACCTGAGTGCAGCAGGGTTGGAGCTATGGCTTATGAAGAGCGACTGAGGAACCTGAGGCTTTTTAGTCTGGAGAAGAGGAGACTGAGAGGAGACCTTCATGCTCTCTACAACTACCTAAAAGGAGGTTGTAGCGAGGCTGGTGTTGGTCTCTTCTCCCAAATTACTAATGATAGGATGAGAGGAAATGGCCTCAAGTTGCATCAGGGGAGGTTTAGATGAGATATTAGGAAGAAATTCTTTACTGAGAGAGTGGCTGGGCACTGGAACAGGCTGCCCAGGGAGGTGGTGGAGTCCCCATCCCTGGAGGTGTTTAAAGAACGAGCAGATGTAGCACCTGGGGCTATGGTCTAGTGGCTAGAGAGATGCTAGGATGAAGGTTTGACTTGATGATCCTGGTGGTCCTTTCCAACCATAATGATTCTATGATTCTATAAAGATGCTCAGCAGCTCTCGCAGCCTGGTCCCATCCATGCTGCTGAGCTACAGATGAGCCTGGCAAGAGCTGAAGGAGGGAAGGCAAAGCAGCGTGTGGCTCCGGGACACCCAGAGCAAGCTCCCTCAGCCCGCTCGTGTGGCTGCTCAGGCTCAGCACGCTTCACCATGTGCCCCTTAAGGGTTTTCTTCGTTTAAGGGTTTTATTGCTTTAATCAGATCCCTGGCTAAGGCGATTCTGATGCCTGCACAGGATGAGTCACTGAAGAGCTTGCGAGCAAGTTGTGAGCTCCAGGCATCTGCCCTTGCCCTGGCTCTCAGGGATCCCCCCGGCCGGTACTGGCTCCGCTCGGCATTTTGCTGCTGGCTCAGGAAATCTTTCCTGCAAGGACAAAGCAGAGACCAAACTGCCAGGGGAAAGGTGCCTCCTTGTACAAGGAGGAGTGGGACTGAAGTTTTTCTGTCACTGTTTATTCTTTCTTGCTTTCCTTCTATTTCTACCCTGCTTTTCCCAGTTCCAGGCATTCCTGGAGTTTCCGAGGGTGCCTGTGTTGGTACCCATGATTCAGGGCGCGCAGCCCTGCCCTGGGCTCATCGCTGATAACTCAGAAAAAGCCCTGACCGCAGTCAGCTCTAGACCACAGTCAGCTCTTAAAGATGTGGGCAACCTGATTCCCCTGGTGACCACGTGGCTCCTCTTTTGCTGTGATGCGTCGGACAAAAAGGATGTCCTCTGCACATCCCCAGCAGGATCAGGGTGCTGTCAGCCCCAAAGAGAGGAGCTGTGGGGCTGGGGAACCATCCCGTGCATCGTCCAAGCCTCTCAGCCTGCTCTCTCCCCTTCCCCGCAGGGCTCTGCCATCCCTCGCAGCACGAGGTAAAATGAACAAGATGAAAAACTTCAAGCGGAGGTTTTCGCTCTCAGTTCCTCGGACAGAGACCATCGAGGAATCACTGACGGAGTTCACGGAGCAGTTCAACCAGCTCAACAACCGGAGGAATGAAGGTAAGGAGGCCTCGGGCCCCCACCACGGTGCTGGGGCTGGTTGTGAGCATCTGGGGCCAGCACTGCCAGGAGGCATTTCCACTCCAGCCCCACCAGCCCTCCTCTGGGTGTGTTGAGGTGTGGAAAGTTCTATCCCTTTGTCTCTGTTGCTTTCCCCATCAATCCAGCAGGATTAATAACACCTTGTCATTAAATCTGCAAGTATAAAGAGATTTATACTTGCAGAAGGAAAGTTTTATAGGAGGGGAAGGTATTTGCAGAACATGGGAAGCAATGACACATCCATGTTTAAGGTAGAGAGTGAGGAAGCGTGGGGTCGTCTCCTGCCTGCCCCAAAGCGACAGTGGTGGTTGAACCTTCTCCAGGGCTACAGACTGGCACTTCCACCAAGCCAAAGGGGCTGCTCGCTCTGTTCAGGGCTCACTGAACCATCCTTTGCTCCTGGACCCACAGCCTTCTCCTGGGGTGCAAGGAGAAGTTCCCAGGGAGCAGAGAGGTGTAGGGTTAACATCTCCACGAGCAGAACGGGGCACATCCCTTCTGCAGAGCCAGCAGCTGCCTCGCTGCAGGCTGGGGCAGGCTCCTTGGCCCTGGCTCTGGGCATCTCAAGGGAGAGGCAATGCTGGAGGCGTAAACCGGGAGCAGATCACAGCATGGGCAAGCAGGCAGAGCCGCTGAGAGGCAGGCGTTTGGAAACCTGATAAAGTCAGACTTGATTCACCCAGGGGTAAATTCACTGCTGCGGGTGCAAGGCTGAATGGCTCCTGGCCATCGCGTCATGCTGCTGCGGCTGCCTCCTGCCCAGACAACTCTCTTTGCCACACTCCGTTCATCTGTCAGTGCTCTCAGCTCCGCTCAGGTCACATTCAAGCTTTTCCTCCTCACCCCGCAGGCACAATTGCTAGAAACTTTTGCTGCAAGCAGGGGCTGAGGCCGTGATGTCAGTGCCTGGCGCTGGCATCCGCCCCAGCCAGGAGGGATCGTCTCGCTGCCAGCTAACCTGCTTGCAAAAAGAGATGCAGTAACCTAATTTAGAGCTGGCTTTCCTCATTCCTGCAGCTCCTGATGCTCTTCCTATCCCTCCGGACACCCAGGCTGCCCTGAACAGCATCCTTTCACGGCTTCCTTCCCTGCCACCCCCCCGCCCACAAACACCTCCCCTCACACCCTGGCAAGCAGCGAGGGCTATAATTAGACTTGAGCCCTTAATTAGATGTGCAGAAGCTGTGGGGATAAAATGGTGCGAGGCTAAGAAAGTCCTGGGCACTGACAGCTGCTGCTGCTGTTGCCTTCCTTGGGGGACCTCTGCTCTGGGATGTCTGAGCCCAGGCTTGTTATCTCCGCTGTGCAAGCCGAGGCTTTGTCAGAGAGGCGATTTCTTCTGCTTTAATGAAGCTTCGGTCACGGTTCTTCCTTTGCCCTTGAATGGCAAACCAGAGCATGCAGCATCTGCCTGTGTCCCCCCCACTGCCAGCCCCGCAGCTTTTGGTCTTGCTCCTGAGGTAGCCGGGAAAGAATCAGAGCAAAGTCAGAGCGGACTGAGCCTGGGCCAGGACTGAGGATGCTCCCAGCCCCCTGCCCCAGCTTTCCCTCCCCAGTGCACGGTTCCCAGTTTGGACCCAAGCCATCTCCCACCCAGCAAGGGCCAAACGCGCCGATCCCACCACCCCAAGCTCTCTCCCTCCTGCCCGACGCTAAGTTTCCCGCAGGGATTGTAAACAACCCTGAGAAGTCACCTCCACGGTGCCCTTAATCTCCGCTTCCCGCAGGCTGCGGCTGTTGTTTATGGAGAGCCCTGACAGCCACATTTGTCTGAGGCATCTCTTCGGCCGTTCCATAAACCCCTCGTGGCTGGGAGCTCTTCGCCCGTGGCCCTGTGCCAGGAGGACTTGGCGGGGGCTCAGCAGAGAGAAGCTGGAGGCACCAGTGCTGGGGGCAGAGCTGGTGGAGCCCCAGCACCCCGGGGTGAGGAGGGGTTCGGATGTGGTGTGGGAGCGCGATGCTTCAGATGTGCAGGGGGACAGGGTTGTTGTGGAGGTGCTGGAGGGGATGAGAAAGGAGTTTTGTTTGGGATTGTTTATCTTGAAGAAGAGGAGGCTGAGAGGAGACCTTGTTGCTCTCAAGAGCTACCTAAAAGGAGGTTGTGGTGAGGCTGGTGCTGGTCTCTTCTCCCAAGTAACTAATGGCAGGACAAGAGGAAATGGCCTCAAGTTGTGCCAGGGGAGGTTGAATATCAGGAAGAAGTTCTTTACTGAAAGAGTGATTAGCCATTGGAACAGGCTGCCCAGGGCAGTGGTGGAGTCACCATCCCTGGAGGTGTGCAACAAACGAGTAGATGTGGTGCTTTGTGACATGGTCTAGGGGTCAGGGAGATGTTGGACAAAGGTTGGACTGGGTGATCCTAGAGGTCTTTTCCAACCTGAATGATTCTATGACTCTATATGCAAGTTGCTCTCTGGGCAGGGTTTGGTGATGAGGTTTGTGGGAGCTGCCTGGTCTGGAGGGGGCTCTGACATCGGTTCTCTCTGAGGTCTTGGTCTTCTCTGTTTTACAGATGGAGGAATCAAAGGGCAAAGAGGCAAAATGACTTTGCTGCAGTTGTGCAGAAAGCTGGTAGCAGAGTGAGGCTAGAGCAGCCGCTCTTGGGCTGCTTCTCTTCCCCATGAAATGGGGCAAAACTTTGCTGCAGGTTTCCCCGTCCTTGCTCAGGGTCCCTGAACATGCCCACGGGGCTGTCTCTGCGTGGCCAGCAGACCTGCCTGCCATGATCTTCTCTCTCCCGGTGAGCAGATGACCCGTGACAGTTCAGGCGCTGTGAACACTGGCTCCAGCAAAGAGTGCTAATCACAGCAGAGATCAGCACGTCGTTTTTCCTTTCGTCACCTCACACAGCTCCTCAGGAAATGGCTTGCAGTTTTTGTTTTCCCTCCAGCATCAGAAATCACAGGTTATCAGCATCCACAGGTCATGGCAGTCTGCAAATCCCACAGCCTCTGCCTGTCCCTGGGGAGGAAGGTGATGCAGAGGCCAGAAGACCTTCTCATGAGATGCTCCAGGAGCATGTGCAGAGCTGCCCTGGCTCTGGGACAAGGCAAGACCTTCTCATGGGTGCAAACCTGCCTCATCTGTTGGTGGTGTGGTGGGAAATCCCCAGCTCTGCCCTCTCCATCCTGTAATTCTCATGACCTCACCCACAGAGGCTGATAAAATGAGGCCTGGGAGAAGGAGAGCAAATGGAAAAGCAAACAGCTTTCCAGCCTGGACACATCCCGTCACTGCAATGTCACCTTGGCAGGGTCTGGCGATGCAGAGGGGGAAAGGGGGTGTCTCTGGGCAGAGCCTCAGTTACTCACAGCCCATCTCGGGGTATCCGATGCCCCTCACGCCTGCATCCCGTGACCCTGCCCTGATCCCTCCCTGGGCAGCACAGCCTTCCCTCGGCCACGGCGGCTGCTCAGCTGCTGAGGCAGAGGGGGAAGAAAGCCCGTGGGTTAAGGGGAGCCTGGGCTGGGCTCTGTGCAAGAGCTGGTATCTGTGAGAAAGGCCAGCTCCATCTCCACATCCTCCACAACCTTCTCCATGGCTGCTCCAGCCTCACGTTAAGGCTGAAGGCAGGGGAGCTCCTTCTTTTCCTCCTGGGCTTCCCCGGTCACAGGTCCCTCTCCATCCTCCAGATTTTCAGAGGTATCAGGTCTTGGTGTCTCCCATTTGCTTTGGTGGCATTCAGCAACAGCTCCCATCTCTGCCAGGGCTTTGCCCCAGACCAAGCGTGGTCTGGCTGTCCTCCGAGGCCAAATAAGGTCTCCGTATCGGGGCTGCAAAGCATAGCTCCCAGTTTGCAATGGCATAAATCAGAGCCAGAGCTGGCCGGTGGAGTGCAAGGCCACAAAGAAGTGACGATGAGGGGGAGGGAGGAGGATGAATAATCCAAGATGTGAGTGCAGCCCTGCCTCGTGAGCGTAACAGGCTTTGAGAGGAGAGTTCACACTTAGCAAAGTAATTAAAAGTTATAAGTCAGGCAAGCAGTGAAGGGTTCTGGCCCCTTTCCTTGGGAGATCAAAGCTTGTTTTGGCAGAGGCAGTGTTTAAATATATTTATAAAAAAAGGCGGGAGGCTCGTCAAAGGCAGCCGCCGTGTCTGCGGTCTCACTTTAATTTGCTTTGATATCCCATGCAGCCTCATTATTCGCAGAGTGTCAGGGCTCACCGTAATCCACATGAAATGCCGAGCAGAATCAAACAGGCCCTCGCATTTGCACGCCCACAGCTTCAGGTCTCCTCCTGTGAACACCCGGCAACGTCCTCCAAGCCGGGAGGCAACCCCAACCCTGCCAGAGCATCTCTGCGGGACTGGGTATCTCCGGGTGCTGGGGGCACCTTGAGATGATGTGGGATGGACTGGGCTGGCACGTCCCACCTGCCCTCTCCAGCGCCAGGGCAGCCAAAACACCTTTCCTCTCATCTCTGCGAGTCTTCTGTGTATTTTTACGTGCTTTTCCCATCCCGTGGTAGTTCACATCTTTTGCGTTTCTCTTTGCACGCTCTGGAATGTCCGGGTTGTTGTTTTACCTCTGGCTGTACATCTGATGCTCTTGTAGATGAGGAGGGTTGACACTAATCTACCTGGTAGGTCGCTGGTTCAGAGGCAGTGCTGCTGGTGTGCACCTTTCAGGGCAGGCTGCATCTTTCAGCAAGACTTTAGGCTTGTTTAGCGAGGGGAACCAGCACAAATTCACCCAGACTGCCCTTTACAGTGGGTTAGTTGAACTCTGTGCGGTCAGATTTCAAGTGATCTTTTGTTGGTTTTTTTTTTCCAGATAATTTTCTTAGGGAGTAAGCAAGTTAAAAAAATTTGATCTGGTTTGATGGATCCACACTGATTTCATACCTGTGGTTAATGCAGGGTGAGTTTCCTCGCTGTTCCTGCACAGACAGATGGCCAGAAAGGGACAGGGACCGGAGTCCCGCAGCAGTCCTGGGAGCAGGGGTCACTCTGTGCCTTGTTCTTGCCTGTCTGCCCAAAAACTCCTGGCACTGTTTCAGGTGCTTCCGAGCCCAGCGGCCTGGGCTGAGCCGGTCCCTGAGGTGCGGGATGTCTATGAGGACACCCTACATCCCTTAGCTCGCAGGTCCCCCAGTGACCATGGCACAAAACCGCTTCTTTTCGCAGGTCACTTACCTGCCACCTCTCATCCATCAGATGAACAAACCGGAGCCAGGTCCCAGCCCTGCTCGCCACCCCGTGAACGCCAGCCCTCCCTCTCCAGCCTTCAGCAATGAGATCATTGCTGGCTGCCCGAGCACATTGGGATCATCGGTGCGCAGAAATCGGCATTCAGCGGAGCAAGGGATTGTCTCTGGGCAGCTCGGGGAAAGGGCTCGGCCAGGGGCAGGGCTCAGTGGCTCAGCCTGGGACAAGGCAGAGCCTCCCTGGGGACATTCCCTCCTGCAATGTTCCTCCTCGCTCTGCGGAAATAACTGCAGGGTGCCAGGGTGCGTGGAGGACACCAGAGCTGTTCGCAGGGCCCTTGGACCCTGGAGGCTTTGCTAACTTGGAGTGTAGCTGCGAAGTTTAGATGAGAAGGGAGAGAGCTGTCGGGCCACCAGGAAGGGGACAAAACGGCTGTCCTTGCTTGGCCCCACACCTTTTCGGAGGGACATGCATCCCTTCCTTGGGGAGGTGGTTCTCCCCCATCCCAGTATGCCCAGTTAGTGCTGCCTCCTCCATCCCAGCACACCCAGTTAGAGCTGCCTCCTCCAGCCCAGCACACCCAGTCAGCGCTGCCTCCTTGAACGGCCTCTTGAAAACACCATCCATGTGAATCAGGGAATCCACTCCGCTGGGGTCCAAGCGCCCTGAGTTGAACTCCTCCGTGTTCTGCTGCGCTGCCGGGTCTGTGTGTGCCAGAATATTCCCCCCAACCAGCTGTTAATGACAGGGTGAGGAGCTTTAAGTGCAAGCCTCAAACTGGAGACCGGAGGGAGCTCAATGGCTTATTTTCTTCAGCTTCCTTGCTCCTTTCAGGGCTTCTTGGGCTCAGTGAGGCTTCATACCCGGAGTCCCAAGGGCAGAGTTATTTTTCTGAGCTGCTTTGGTTTTGAAGAGAGCTTTTGTGCTCCTCAGGACCGCGTGTCTGGCGAAGTGCGGCAGGTCGGGGCAGGAAAGCCTGGAGTGTTTTGTTTTGCAAGAAGTGACTCTGCAGCCTTTAATCCTAAATACTTTTGGAGGAACGGTCAGAACCTTGGAGGAAAGTCCTGGTGTCAGTGTTGGCGGTTCCTGAGGTGGATTAGGTACGTGTGAGCTGCCCAGAGCCAGGCTGTCTTTCTGTTTTGCTGTTGTACAGACCTAGCACAGAGGGATCCTGAGTTCCTAAAGTGCAAAGCTTGTATGTTAGTGAAGACAAGGCTGGGAAGTTAAGGTGAGCACTCACCCATGCAGACCCCTGGGTGCTGCCGCAGAGGGGTGAGCTGCTTGGCAGGATGAGGGCTGGACTGGGACGTGGCAGACCTGGGAGTGAAGCAGTTGCCCTCTCTGCATCCCCATCCTCGTCTGCCAACAGAGACCTTCACTGCAGGGGGCTGCATGAGCAGAGCTGTGTGGGTGGTGATGCATCATGAGTCTGGAGCAGAAAGCAGATATTCCCGTTGCCTCCTGGATGCACAGAAGGACGAGACATTTCCCATGGCCTCGGAGCATCTCTGGACCTCCCTGCCCTGCTCTCACTCTCTTTGGCCCTTGGCACTTCTACTACCACTCCAGCAGCTCACTCTTCTTCCTCTTTATCCTCAGACCTGGCTCAAGGACACCTGCAGCTGGGACACCTGGGCAGGGACTTCGGAGCAGACACCAGCCCCATCTCCCCGTCCGAGGTGGAAGGCCAGTCCCCGATGGCCGTGCGCTACCGCAACAACACCAACCAGCGCCGCTTCTCCATGGAGGCAAGTGCTGCTGCGGGCTGGGCTGGGCAGAAGGGACGTGGCAAGTCCTGGTTGTCACCTACCTGCTGGCTGGAAGAGCCGGTGTTTGATTCCTGGAGACCTGGCAGTCTCAGACACAAGCCCTGACATCTTCTTGGGTGCACTCCGCGTGAGTGCCACGGTGCCAGACAAAGCCCAGTGCACGTCCTCATGCTCACGCACCTTCCCTTTTCCTTTGACCAAGGAAGGGTCCCACGGCTGCTGCACCCATTGCTTTGGCATTAATATCAGCTCTAGTTAGAGAGCCCTGCTCCTTGCATGCCTCTGTACACCCCTCCTTTCATCAGATTAATCACCCGCTCTTCTGGCCCTCTCCGCAGGATGTCAGCAAGCGTCTCTCCCTGCCCATGGACATCCGCCTGCCCCCTGAGTTCTTGCAGAAGCTGCAGATGGAGAGCCCAGAGTTCCCCAAGCCCCTCAGCAGGATGTCCCGACGGGCTTCCCTTGTAAGTCTCACCGTGCGGAGCAGTGCCGGGCACATCTCGCTTCATGCGCACGAGTCCCAGCCAGCAGATAGATGTGCTGATTGCCACCCGCCCCGTGCCATCATGTGTCACGGGAAGCCGTGCACATCCCTTTCTGCACGCTCCCAGCTGCACACATTCCCCCTCCCCGTGCACATCTGGGTCTCTTCCACATGCACATCTGCGTACTGCCGGTGCAAATCCCCAGGCAGGCCTGCGCATTCCTTCCCTCACCTCTGCACATACCTGACTTTCCTCTTGGCCTGGCTCCTTCCAAAGCGGAGGAGGTGGAAGAGCCTCCAGTGGTTTAGCAAGCGCTGGAGCCTCTGCTAGTTGCAATGCAAATGCTGATAAATAATGAATGAGCCTTTGCATTAGTGTTGGCATTTCTGTTTCTTCACTGCAGAGCATCAGCATATGTAGGAGCAAAAAAACGGTGCCCTGTTTACAAATGCAGCGTGTTTCCTGCTCCCAGGAGCGCTCAGGGCTGTGTGGATACAACAGGGAGGTCTCAGCAGGCGCCTCCACATCTGGCATTGCCTGCTCAGGGCAGGGAGGAGGAGTGGAGAGCTTGCATTTACTTGCCTGTTCTCTCTAATCAATAAAATAGACACAGCCAGAGCAATGCACCGTTAATATTCATGGTCCTCTCCGTGAAGAAGACACGATCCTGCTAAACTGGCAGTATGGCTCTGGAGGGTGGACAGCGTTTCCCTGCTCGGGGCACATCTGCTCGCAGGGCTTGAGGAAGCCAAAACAGAGTAAAAAAAACCCACTGTGGGATTTGCTGGTCCAAATCCAGGCTGTGTGAGCAAGGAAGCAGCTTCCTCGCTGCAGTCTGGGAGAGCGTGGTGGCCTGGTCGGTGCCTGTGGGAAGAGAAAAACCTTCCCATGGGGCAGAGCTGGGAGCAGGGGGGGCTGCAAGAGCCCCCCAGACCTGGGGCTGCTGGTTGTCCAGGCAGAGCCCTGGGCACAGTGGCAGGAGGCTCCATCAGTGCCCCCCCGGGGACCTTCTTCCTTTGCCCGCTGATTGACGGCTGTCCATCAGCTCCATCTGCTGATGGCGAGTGGCACAGCAGGAGCCCTTGGCTCAGGAGAGGCTGGAGGCCGAGCTGGCTGCTGGTCTGGGACTAACCCCTGCAAACCTATTTGATGGGAGAACACCATCAGTTCATTAAGCTTACGGAGCAATGATTGTCCTGGGCCTTGTGCCCTGTTGTGGTGAGAACCATCCCTTGCCCCGGCACACAGGTAATTTCAGGAGGTGTCTCTGCCCCCACAGAAAACTGTCATTTCAGGGCTCTGCTGCAAGTGACCCCTAAATCTGTGGCCTTCATTCACTGGGTACATGAGAGCAGGTCTAGCAGTACGGTAGAGTTAATGTTCCAGATGGGAAAATGGCCCTTTCACGCTTGATTTGGACAGCACACGGAGAAATGGAGTCACTGTAAGGACCAGGACTAGGAAAGCACTCCAGAAAGGGCTGGGCATCAGCAGCAGGATCCCACGAGGCTTCTCCGACAACAAGAGCATCGGCTGTTGGCAAATGGCAGCTCCAGGGTGGTGGGTGGGAGGAGAAGGGAATTGCAGCGGGAAGAGGAGCCGTGCACCCTGCGGTGCAGGTACCACCCACCTCGCCTCGGCAGCCAGTGGAGGTTTCTGATGGGTTGCCTGGCTGCTGGCACGGCTTCTCCAGGACAGGGATGGACTTTGTGCTTAGATCAGCTGAGCTGCCGCATGCAAACACCTGCCTTGGCTGATCTGCACCCAAAGCTGTTACTGTCTAATGTCCTTGACCTTTCCCCTGGAGGTGAAGCCATCCCTGGATGAGATCCCTCCCAGTGATGTTTTCCTTTCTCTCTTACAGTCAGATATTGGGTTTGGGAAGCTGGAAACCTATGTTAAACTGGACAAACTGGGAGAGGTAAGTAGAGTCTGAAACTCCTCTAAGGGTTTAAATAAAGTTAGAAGGGTGGACTGTACCCAAATTTCCTCAGTATCTAGCAATTTTTAGACCAAGTCCTTCTGTGGACTTCAGACTTGACCCTGCTTCAAACGGTTCTTCCTCCCAATGTTATGGAGTGTGTCAGTGTTGTGCCACCCTGGTGAATCATAGAATCACGGAATGGTTTGCGTGGGAAGGGACCTTCCAAGCTCATCTCATCCAACCCCCCTGCAGGAAGCGGGGACATCTGCAACTAGAGCAGGTTGCTCAGAGCCCCGGCCAACCTCATCTGCAATGGTTCCAGGGATGGGGCAGCGACCATCTCTCTGGGCAACCTGCGCCAGGCTCTCACCACCCTCTGCATCAAACATTCCTTCCATATATCCAGTCTAAATCTCTCTCTGTGGTAGTTTAAAACCACCGCCCCTTGTCCTTTCCCAACAGGCCCTGTAAAAAGTCTGTCCCCAGCTTTCTGACAGGCCCCTTTAAGTACTGAAAGGCCACAGGAAGGTCTTCCCAAGCCTGAATGGTTTGTGTTTTCTCTCTCCCCACCCAGGGCACATACGCCACAGTCTTCAAGGGACGCAGCAAGCTGACCGAAAACCTCGTGGCCCTGAAGGAGATCCGCCTGGAGCACGAGGAGGGGGCACCTTGCACGGCCATACGGGAAGGTGAGGGCAGGAGGGGCTTTTCCCCATCGCAGCCCCTCATGAGCGCTGCCAGGTCACAGGGAGGATGGGGACGGGTGGTGCAGGTGGACACGTGTACCTGCAGCCCCACCAGGTCCTGCTGCCCCAACCTGCCACGTCCTCTCCTTGCAGTGTCGCTGCTGAAGAACCTGAAACATGCCAACATCGTGACCCTGCACGATATCATCCACACGGAGCGTTCCCTCACCCTCGTCTTTGAGTACCTGGTGGGTCTGGGGGGGGATTTCTGCCGGAACTGGAGGACAACTGTCCTTCTGCGTGTGGGTGATGGGGGCCAAGGGAAGGACAGGCTGATATGTGCTTCCGGTTGCAGGAGAACGACCTCAAACAGTACCTCGATAACTGTGGGAACCTGATGAGCGTGCACAATGTGAAGGTAAGATGGTGCTGCCTGGGACCCCGTATTCCTGCATGTGGGGACCTCACCCTGAGCACTGCCCCTTCTCGGCATTGCTGGTGATGGGACTGAACATTTGTCTACAGTGCATCCCACCCCAGGCCAGCTTTGAGGGGTCTTTCCTGGCCATAAGTTTGAGAGCCCTTGAGACAGACTCATTTTTGGTGCCCATGACCCAGTACTAAATGCCAGCCCCTTCTCCTCCCCACAGATCTTCATGTTCCAGCTGCTGCGTGGTCTGGCTTATTGTCATGGGAGAAAGATCCTGCACCGAGACCTCAAACCCCAGAACCTGCTCATCAATGAGAGAGGAGAGCTCAAGCTGGCTGACTTTGGTAGGTGGGCCTCTCTGGGGAAGATACAAGGAGGTCCAGGTAGGTGCAGCTCCTTGATGCCCATCCCTTTCATCCTTAGGACTAGCCAGAGCCAAGTCAGTCCCTACAAAAACATATTCCAATGAGGTGGTCACGCTGTGGTACCGGCCCCCTGATGTCCTGCTGGGATCTACCGAATATTCCACACCCATCGACATGTGGTGAGCCGTGGCTCCAAACTGAGCTTCTGGGGGTCTCCGAGGTGGTAGGTCAGGTGTTTCCATCCATCTGCCAGTGCAGCACCACAGTGTTGGTTACACCAGAGGGTGGTGGGCTCTCCTAGAGGCCTGGGGCTCAAGGTCTTTGGAGCACACTGTCGACATCAGGGGTCAATGGTTACCTGTAGCAGACAAGGGCCACACCTCCTGGAGCTCATTTCCCCCTCGAGGAAGCCCAGCCCTGTCCAAGGGGTGGTGGGGCATACACAGGACTTCTCCCTCGCTAATCCCAGAGCCTTTGCTGCTGCTCTAGGGGTGTTGGGTGCATCCACTACGAGATGGTCACTGGACGGCCCATGTTCCCCGGCTCCACAGTGAAAGAAGAGCTGCACTTGATCTTCAGGCTGCTGGGTGAGTCTTGTGCTGCTCTCCCAAATCCCCACGCGAGGGCAGTGGCTGACTGCGGGAGAGGGGACAGTCTCGGGAGCCTGGAGAGAGCTGCTGGCAAAGCCTTGCATGGCGTGGGCAGGGTGGGCAGAGGCTGCCTGCAGCCCCTCGCCAGGCTTGCAGAGGTGTGAGGGTCAGGAGCTCCTGGCCAACTGCCCCATGGGATGTGCAGGAGAGTCCCAGTCTGCTGGGGAGATTCGTCCCCTTTCTCCTGGCGAGGCTTTTCTCTCTGCACTGAATGAGCATGACAGGTTTTTCTCCCCCTCCCAGGAACCCCAACAGAAGACACCTGGCCTGGAATAACATCCAACGAGGAGTTTAAGGCTTACAATTTCACACAGTACCGAGCCCAGCCGCTAATAAATCACGCCCCAAGGTACCTCCTGGAGCAGGGACACATAAAGCATCATGGGCTTGCGCTGGTCGTGAGTGGGAGCTTGGGGAGACTCGTTTCCTTCCCTCCTTGTGGTGCTGGCAGCTTCTCAATGCAGCTCTGCACTGGAGGTCCCACTTGTCCCTTGCGTCAATGGTTGCAATGTCTCCTGGGTGCAGTAATGCTCCATTTTTTATTTCCTCCATCTCTCAGGCTGGACTCAGAAGGCATTGACTTGCTGATGAACCTCCTCCTGGTGAGTGGTGGAGCCGTCTGTGTGGGTGGCAAAGGGGTTTGCTGAAGTGAAGGTGCTCTGGCTGCCCTCATGCTGCCTTTGGAGCCAGGCAGGAGAGAAGCTGTGGCTGCAGAATAAGCCACGGCCCTACAACGCTGGTGTTGCAGGTGCTATCCCAAACCGCCTCCCGTTAAGGATGATGAACCATCCTTCACCCTATGTCCAAACCTGGTCATCCATAAGGTACGACACGGCTGGTGCACCCTTAAGGTCACACAGCGCGTCCTGTCCCTTGCGCTCATGCAAATGGGACCGATAATCACCTGCACACCCCCGTGGTGTGGACACGCTGTCACCCACGCAGCGTACGGACGGTCCTGGGCACTTACATCTGCAGAGGTGCACAGATGTGCACGCACCCCGTTCGGGGGGGTCTCCGTGCCCACCCAAATGCCGTCTCGCCCACGCAGACTGTACGTAATTGCCTTTCTCTGGGGCTTTGTGCAGTACGAAGCCAAAGGCCGGATCTCGGCGGAGGCAGCCCTGCGGCACGCGTACTTCAAGAGCCTGGGGGAGCGGGTGCATCTCCTGCCTGACAGTAAGTTCCCGCTGTCCCCTTGCCCGGGGTCACGGAGCAAAGAGCTTCTGTGCAGCCCAGGGGTGGTGGTTTGCAGCCAGGCCTCTTCGGATGCTTCTTGTCTTTGCTCGCTCAGAGGTGCTCCCACGGCAGGGTGGGGTGGGAGCTTGGTGACTGCGAGAGCAAGAAACAATTTTGGGTAGGACAACGTAGAGTAGGAGTAGGAGTGTGAGAAGAAAACTGTGATGAGGTGCAGTGCTGCACTTGGGCACTGCCGTCCCTCCTGGCTCCGGGTCTGTGGCCGGCTCAGCCAGCCGGACTGACACCCCCCTTTCTCTGCTCCCCTTGCCTAGACGCCTCCATCTTCTCTCTGAAAGAGATCCAGCTTCAAAAGGACCCTGGCTACCGAGGCTCAGCCTTTCAGCAGTCAGGTAGGACTGGGGAAAATCACACTGACCTCTCCCAGGTGGTGCCACCGGCACTGAGGTTACTCCCAGTGGGTCTTGCATAGGAAAAAACCCAACTTGATCCCTGCTCCCTGCTTTAGTCCACAAATTACCCCTTGGGGCATCCTCACTTGTCATCTACCACGGTACCAAAGTTACACCTAGTGTCCAGAGGCACGGCTCCGTCCTCTGTGAGTGCCATGGGCTCATCACCTCCTAACCTGGAGCACCGCCGGGCTCAGCTTCTCTGCAAAGTGTCATTCGCCGTCCAATGCTCTGACCCATCTCTCTCTCTCTTCCTCAGCCCGAGGGAAGAACAGGAGGCAGAGTATATTTTAAACTTGGATCTCGTGTTCCCCTTGTCACCATGGAGATTAGAGCACTGAGAAAGGAGACGGCAGCACGCTCCCACCTGACCCACCGCAGAATTACCGACTCGAGCAGGACGATGCTGGAGCGCCCTTGGCCATGGGCTCTCCCCTGCCCGTCCCCACAGCCCCCAGCAGCTGCTGTTGATGGACCTGTGGCCTTTTGCCCCCTCTTGCTTTCCTGTTGCCCCCACCAGACGTGAGCTGCCCTGCTCTGTGCAGGTGCTGTAGTGAGGATTTGCCCTGGGCATTGCCCGGAGCGCAGGATCGGGCACTGCCCCAGGGACCCACTCGCTGCCCGCGGTGGGGGTGAGCTGGGCACGGGGAGGTTTTGTGAGCAGAGGGTGGAATCTCCAAAGCTGGGCTCTGGCTCGTAGCGTTTGGCCCAGGCAGGCATTTCTGCAAACGTACCTTTGCTCAGACAGCCTGCTCTGCACCCCCTGTTTTTTGGGGAGACATTTTACAGCCACGTTACAAGTCAGGGGCATGACCCAGCCTGACACTAGAGAGACTGCACCCGAAGCACAAAACCCAGGGCAGCCCTCCCTTGTCTGCCCTTGCCTCTGCCCACCTAACTCCTTTTTCTCTCCCCATCTTTGGCACCCGAATCCTGACGAGGAAGGAGCAGCTGGGAGGAGGGAGCTTCCCCCAGCATCTCCCTGTCCTTGCCACCATTGTGTTACCAGGTTAGTCAGCTGTCTGCTCCCCAGGGATGTCCTGAGCTGAGAGCTCAAGCTGAGCCCACCCAGGGTGCAGGTACCTCCTGGTGGGGCTGCAGAAGTGAGGCCAGATGAGCATCAGCTCCGTGCTGCCTCCCATTGCTGCGCCAAGCCCTTCGGCCAGCCTTTCCCAGGCACCGATGGAGCATCCCTTTCCTCATGGCCAAGCCTGCTGCCCCCCAAACCCATGACCCCCTCTGCCATGGTCACGAGGGGCAGGACGCGGTTCCCAGCACATCTCCCCCATCCTGTTGCTGAGCCCCACGCGACGTGGCAGAGCTGGAGCTGTGCAGCCTCTTGGTACCGAAGTGTTGCACACCCCCACCTCCGTGCGTTTCTTCCCAGAGGAAGGGGGAGAGGTGCCAAACCTCCCACAGCTCAGCTGTGGGGACCAGAAATAGACCCGGAGAGAAGCAAATCATCCCTCAAACCTCATCGCCTGGCCTCTACGTTTGTAGCCAAGGCCAGATCATACCAGCCCTGACTCGGATTGATGCCGTGGGACTGAGGTGCGTGCTTCGGTCTGAGCATGCTTTGCTGGCCCTGGGACTGCTCCTGGTGTGTTTTTCCCCTCCGGACGCTTCAGGAACGTGCCAAATCCATCCTGAGAAAAGAGGCCCTGCTGCACCTCTCCCCCACAGCCTGCAACCAGCCTGAAACGTCTTCAAGTGTGTGAGCGTTGCAAGAAGTCTCTCTACTGTATAATATTCACATCCTTTTCTTGGCTGTCCCAGATGTCCTCTCGCCCACCGGTCCTCCAGCCCATGGATGTGGCCAGGAGACTCTGGACTTGGCAGGCACTGGGACTGGCACCTGGCACTGGGACCGGCAGGACATGCTGATGTCTTAACCTGCCTTGCTCCCCGCCTGGGAGGCCTTGCTCAGGGGACGGGATCTCTCCAGGCCACTGATTCCCCCTCGAGCAGGGAGCGAGGGCTCTGGTTTCTGCTTTGCCATGCCCCGTGTCTTCTGTGATCCTTGGAAATTGCAAAGTGTGAGGATAAATGCAGAGATCCCAGAGCTTTTGGGGTGACTCCTCCCTGTGCCAGTTCTTGATGCGCCCTCTCAGCTTCCCCCGTCAGACCAAAGCTGTTAATTCGGGTTTGTCCTAGACAAGCATCCAGACGTCTGCATTGTTTGAGGTTTGCCCATCCCTGCTCGGTTCCCCTCTCGGTATGTCCAGCATACAGCAGGCTGAATAGTTCATTAATTGTTTCCATTTGATAGGGAAGAGCACAAATAGCCATCGGCCACCAGTGACGCGTCTCGCGCCCGTGTCGGGGTAGTGTTTTGCCCCCTTTCTTGCACCCAGCTCCTGCTGCATGGGGCTTTTCAGCAGGGAGGTGTTGGCTGGAGTAAGTCTGAACTCTTACACTGTCGTCTTTTCTTTCACAAAATTCATCCAGGAATTTCCTTGGCACGGCAGAGATCTGTGCTGCAGACTTCAGCCAGCTCCCATCAGGAGCGAGGACAGCTCAGGGATGCTGGTGTGCCTGGGGGGCCAGACCCCTCGCTGTGAGCACAGATCAGACCAGGGGGGAGCAGGAAACCTCTCCTCCTGCTCTTGGGAAGCCCATCCAGGACGTGTTTGACCTGTCTTTGTGCAGTTTTCTTGCCATCCTCTTGTACCCAGATTGCCTCGGGCATGAAGCGCGCTGGGGCAGAGCATACCCAGCTGAGCTTTCACCCCGGGAGGATGGAGACTGACCACAGCAGGCCACCAGATCGATGTGGTCTCAGCTCTCCCCCGTAAGAGAGGTGTTCCTGCTGAAGGTCAAGGTCACCTATGGAAACCGCTGGGGAGAAGCGTTGGGGAAAAGACCAAGCAATGACCGTGTGGACAGGACCGCTTTACCCGGGTTCAGATAGCAAAGACAAAAGGCCTGTTAGCTGCTGTTTATTCTTTCGTAGCCTTTGCCTTTCCTCCTACAAATCCTCCCTAAAGGAGACACTATTATTTATTAGCCTTGTGCGCTACTAACAGCCTAATTCAAGATAACCCCTTTTGTTCCGCCACGTTTAGTGGATATCTGGTTCCCATTCAGGAGGGCGATAGTGTGTGTAAATATTTGGTGCCCTGCTGAGCAAGGTTTGGTTTCCAAACCCCCGTCACTGCTGCACTTGCACGTGTCTGCTGGCAGAGCCCCGAGCATCGGATCTCCCGCAGCCCGCTGCTCACCAGAGCCTTCCTCGCTGCGAAGAAAAGGAGCTGCAGGTTGGCAGCGATTAGAGCCTGGAGCCAGATCCCCCTTTTCCATCTCCTGGACAGTGCTATGGTCTCACTGAGGACCATGAGGTCCAGCTGGGTTCATGAGGACCAAGATTCCTTGGATGCCCCAGGTTATAGGAACCCCGAGCAGAGCAGTGCCCTGCTCCTCCCTGCAGAATCCAGACCCAGAAGGGGTTGGAGGGACCTCTGGACATCACCTTGTCCAACCCCCTGCTCCAGCAGGTCACCCAGAGCAGGAGGCCCAGGATCGTGTCCAGGCACCTTTGGAATCTCTCCAGAGAAGGAGACTCCACAACCTCTCTGGGCAGCCTGGGCCAGGCTCCCACACCCTCACACCAAACAAGTTTCTTCTCCTGCTCAGCTGGAACCTCCTGGGTTCCAGTTGGTGCCCGTTGCCCCTCATCCTGTCACTGGGCACCACTGACAAGAGTCTGGCCCCATCCTCTTGCCCCCCGTGGGCCCTTTAGCTCTTGATCAGCATTGATCAGATCCCCTCTGAGTCTTCTCCAGCCCAACAGCCCCAGGGCTCTCAGCCTTTCCTCAGCACAGAGATGCTCCAGGCCCCTCAGCATCTTCCCAGCCCTAGCATGCAAGGGGAGGAAATCTGGAGCAGGGCTGCTGGCAGCATCGCTCCCTGCCCGCTCCAGCAGCTCATCCCTGGGCAGACTTTCCCCAGCTTTTGGAGCACCAGCCACCTCCCAAGCCAGGATTTTTGAAGCAGCGCTAACGAACACGCTGGGAATGTCTGTGGCTCTCCGGCATTTTTTTCATTTCATGGGTTCTCCCATCCACCGCTCTGCGGAGCAGCTGGCCCTGCTCGCAGAGGGGGAGTCTTGACAAAAGGAAACTGTTGCTTTGTCTTCCAGACATTTTTCTTGACTTTTTTTTTTTTTTAAACCATTTCTGGTGGAAAATGGGAGTTGTGGCTGTGCTCTCAGGAAAGGCTCTGTTCTTTTGTCTCTCCAGCTGATAGTTAAAAGAAATCTGGGCAATGTGCAAAGCAAGGTCTGTGTTAGGGGAGAACAGTAAAACTTGGGGGCAGAGCTGTTTAATTCCACTCTCTCCACACGCCTTTCCCGGCCCAGCCAGTTGCCAGATCTATGTTAAGATTTTAAATAACAAAACTACACTGTATCTTGGAGACTAAGGACAAAATAAGTGGATTTTTTTTTTTTCTCTCCCTTACACATGGTGAAAAAAAGAAGTAAGTAACGAGAAGGCCATTTTCCCAAGCTTCTCAAGTGTTCTGGTTTTTTTTGCCATGACTTATCTTCAGTCAGAAATTCAGCATGAACTGAACAGGAGCCAGAGCTCCCAGAGCAGGTGAGGAACAGGCAGGTGGGAAGACATTTCCAGCTGACTCACCTGCTGCAGTCAGGAGCAGAAGAGGTTTAGTGTGTGTGTGCCCAGGGACCGGACCTGGTGGTGGGAGCCTGCCCAGCCTTATGTGGCCAAGCTCTGCTTTCACCAGCGTAAATCTGGCGTCCGAGCCTGGGTTTGCTCAGAGCCAGAGATCAGAGAATCATGGAATGGTTTGGGTTGGAAGGGACCTCAAAGATCATCTAGTTCCATCCCCTTGCCATGGGCAGGGACACTTCCTACTAGACCAGGTTGCTCAAAGCCCTGTCCATCAGATGGCTGAGGAGGTCCTGTGAGGGCCACCAGGTCTTGGTCCTGAAATTCCTGAGGTTAGGAGTGCTTTGTGGCTCTGCCTGATGGTGCTGCTCCAGCTGTGCCGCTGTCCCATCTCTGTGCACTTGAGTCTTGTAAGGAATGAGTTTGGATGTCCCCTTAGCACAGCCCAGACCCATGTCTGGGCACGCTGAAGCCCACTCGCTGGTTTCTTCATTGCCTTCTTTCATCCTCAGCATCATGCTTGTCCTACAGCAGGAGAACTAGATCCAGGCAGCCAGGATACAGGTACTGTGAACGTTCTCTGGTGTGATTCATTTGCAGAATACCAATAATATATTTAACTAGTGTTGTACAAACGGGAGACGCGTTTTAAAAGAAATGATTTTAAAGATTTATTCCAAAAGAAGCAATGATTTTTTTATAGAAAGTTTTTCTGGAATAAATGGAAAGGTGCAAAAAAAGAAAAAAAAAAAAAGAATAAAAGATTGTATCCATCTATCAACCTTGTGTCTGCATGTTTTATATTTCATTTTTTTTTTGTGTTTCAGATGTGACACGGACTCTTTTGTGGATGTGCTCATTTTATTGCCAAGGCTTCTATTGCAGTTGTATTGTGAACGCTCCAGAGCCGAGGTTGGACAATAAACTTTACTGCGTACAGGATAGTTTTGTACAGGATATAATTTTTCTTTTGTTTGGGTAGGAGAAGGATCCAGTTTGGTTTTGAATGCCAGCTAGGTAGCTCTGACGTCTGGTGTACGCAGATCCCTTGGCAGGCTCCCGAGTGGTGAGTTGCTCCGTGGTGGGTGTCCAGGGGAGGCAAGGACCATGCTGTGACATTCCATGCCATGCCATGCCATCTTTGTGCCTTCCTACAGAATTTCTGTGCGGCTCCAGGACACCCTTGGTTTGCCCTCCTGCTAACAGGGCATTTTTCAGCTGGCTCTAGTCAACTCCCAGGCACAGCCTTGGTGCAGAAGGAGTTGCCCACTGCCTGACCTTGGCAGGAGCTTGGAACACAAGACCTCAGAAACTTGTGCGCAATAGGAAAATGTTTCTACGGTCCCTTGTGTGGATCCTAAGGCCCTAAACAAATATTGCCATAAGCCTGTCAGGCAAATAAAGCACAGCGCTGACATGCCCAGCCCGTGGTTGCAAAGCAACTGAAGGGCAGAGCTGGGGAAGGGACAGAGGAGCCCTGCTTGCCACAGCTCTAACAGCTACAAATCTTCCCAGAGATCAGAGCTATTCAGCACGGCAATCCCCTTTACATCTTCCCACTCTCTGGCCCATCGGTGCTGAAGAGAAGCTACAGCCACCCGGGTCCAGGGGACCTGGGAGGAGCCAGAGGTGGATATGGGACCTTTGGGGTCAGCCCCACGGTGTGGGCCTGCAGACGGTGGGCAGCTGGTTTAGGGAAGGGGCAATGCCCATCATCCCCTGCCCTGGCTGCACCTCCAGCCCGCGCCCAGCCTGCCTGACTCACGTTCAGCCACCGGCATGGGCAGATCCCCAGGAACTGTTTGCCAAACCAGTTCCTCCATCTGCCGCTCTCATTCCTCTAGTCCCGTGGCAGGAGCAGCTGCCGGCACTGGGTCTGGGACAACGCCACCGAGCTGTCCCAGCCCACGTCCTCCACCCATGGACCCAAACAGCATCTGGATGTTCCCAGCCACCCAAACAGCCACGACCTCCCTGCTCCGTGTCCCTTAGCAGGGTCCTTCTGCCTCACGAGGATGCTCAAGCCAGGTTGCCCATCGCTCTTTGGGTCTCTCAGCGTTATCTGCAAAGCGAGGACGATACCTGCTGCCCTGAACGAGATTATTTGTGTGTCGTTGATTTACAGGTGCACTTTGGGAGGCTCAGCCTGGTCCCTTCACTGCAGCCCACCCTCCTCTGCCGCGGTTTGAGTGCAGTGAAGGAGGAAGCACATCGATTCCAGCTCAGTCGGGGTGGGTGTGTGAATTATTTTGGCAGGAAAACGTGTAGGTGAGCGCTTCCTCCTTTCAGACAAGCCTTACAGGATCTGTAATAACTGGGCCAAGATCTCAGGCTATTGCTTGACCTAGAAGTGGAGCCAAGCTTTCCAAATCACACGACATGTTTTGAAACTCTTGACGCTGAAATACAGGAGGTGAACACCTCTCTGGTGTGCTCCCCTTCCAGCTGCCTGGCCCGTTTGTGCTGGGTTGCTGAGCACCTTACACGCAGCCTCGTCATTCAACCCACCGCATGGAGAGTTTACTCTGCGTTCTAAGAAGCATCACATCTTTTCTCAGTAAGGTTCAGTGATTCGGGGCGGTTATTTTCTTATCTGCTCAAGCTTGCTCGGTGCTCTTTTAGGCTGAGTTAGAGCTGCTGAAAGGCATCAGCGGTCCCATCTCCCAGAGGGTGCAGCTCTTTGGCCCATCACACCAGCATGTGCGGTTGCTGGGATAACATGTTGGGGTTTCTGAGGGTGTCAGCCCACATTTGCCCTTTGTAATCTCTTGGCAAATAGGGGGACAGGGGGAAAACTGTTTGAGGGTATCTCAGTGCCAAGCCCTTGGCCACAGCTGCCAACCCAAACACCGGCACAAGCCTTGAAGGAGCCCGTCCCCAGGCACCTGCTGTGCCAAGCTCACCCGTGGGGCCTCCACTGGTTCTGCTCCAAGGAAAGACTTAGAAAACCTACCACTGGAATTGAATTTCCCCGCTCTGTTGAGCCTGGGCTAAAAGAAGTGATGCCAGCATCACAATGGCAAACTTGAACAAAACCAGGCTTCTGGGTGGAAGCTCTACAGTCCCTGCAAAGCGGCACCAATCACGTTAGAGAAGTAATTGCTCCACCAGCTAAAAAGACTCACTGGTACAGGTGGGGAAAGCTCTGCTGAGCCTCCTGCTGCCCCAGGAACCTTGCGAGGGCACAGAAGACAAAGGAAGGTGCATCTCAACTGCTTGTTGGAGCTGTTCGAGCAGCAATGGCATGCTCCCTGTACTCGTGCTGCTCTGCCGTTCCTTCATTCATGATTTCACTTTGCAGTCTGCAGCAAGCGCAAAAATGTGGGTGTTTAATTCATTGCAAGTACAACATTGATTTTCAGTTTGGAAAACAGCCTAAAGTGCCTCCTCGTGAAGCTAATTCTGGTGTTGCATATACTCATAGTCCTGTGGCTTGCATTTTTATGAGCTACCTCCGAGGATCTGGGTTTCGGCATGTGGAGCCAGAAAGGATCTGTGTGTTCTTATGCTGACTAACCCACCTACGCTCCGGTTCTTATTTGCAAGCATATCTTGCATGATTTTTGTTTCTCCCTGATATAATGGCCTGATATTCCTGGAAGCAAGTGTACTGGCATTTGGGCCATTGCTTAGCAAAGGGGGGGGGCAGCTGTTGTAGCTGGGGTAGGGGTTCTACTGACATTCGTAACTTCTGGTGCCTCAATGGTGCTTTTTCATCTGGGGGTGGATGCAGTGAACCTGCAAAGGTGGAGGAAGCATGGCTCAGCCATTTTGCAGTTGGGGAAGTCAAGGCCCAGAGAGCAGATGCTACTGAGTGAAGGTGATGCAGTGATGGAAGCCAGTACAGGTCTTCTGACTCCCTGTCCAGTAAAGGGAGAACCAAGATCAGGGTTGAGATCAAGAGTGTGGTCCAGGGGAGCCACAGGTAAAGCCCAGTCAGCCCTTTTCTTGGGCATGGCACCTGCTGTGTGGAAGATAAAGATCTGCTGTTTCATCAGGTAATTCCAGCTCCATGCACAGGAGATGTACGGACAAAGAGGGTCAGGAGATGACCTTCCCAGCAGCATTTTGATGGAAAGGCCTTTACTGTCACAATCCTTCCTCCCTCGTGCTGTTTTGTCCCCACTTATAAGTGGTAAGAGAGGCTGAGGTAGTCTGCAGTGGCGTGGGCTCTCAAAGCCTGGCAGGGAGAGCCTGAGGCTGCAGCTCCCAGGCCTGTGCGTCAGCCTCCCCTCCATCCTGCCAGCCGGGCTGCTAAGGAAGATGGTTTATCACGTAATGATAAACCCCAATTTCTGGCCATGCTGTTGACTCACTCAATGTCTGGAAGCAAAGCTCTGCATTCCTTTCTGACCCCCAGTTTCCCCGTCTGTAAAGCAGGGTAATGACCCTGCTCAGCTGAGCCATTTCTGTGATTGCTCAGCGCTTTCAGGTGCTGGTTCCAGGAGTCCTCCCTGGGGGGCAATCAGGGGGTTATTGCCCACCTGGTCCACACTTGCCCACAGCCATTTTGTTCGTTTTGGTGGTGGAGGAGGACACGATCCTGCTCTCCTGACTCTGAGAAGCCTCCAGCAGATGCTGCAGGCAGGGAAGAACAAGGACTTGGATGCAGTTTGGATTAGCTAAACATTAAGCTATGTCCAGGTGGAAATGGGCACCTACAAGCCCCGGAGCAGCATTCCTGAGGCACGGGTCACCGGACATGTGAGTATGGGAAGGGACCTGCTGTTCAGGCCTGGAGCCAGCCCTTGGATGGCTGAGCTCCATCCATTCTGCTTCGCCTGGAAGGAGCGTTCTAAAAATTGCTAGTCTTTCCTAGCTAAAGTAGGTGAAATATTTATAAATCCATCCTCTAGAGGAGACCTTTTGCGTAAGCACCAACCACTCCGACTTCATGAACCATCACCACCGCCCCCCACAAGCCATCTTGTGCTTCTCATCTAGAGAAGGGGCAACTTTAACTGCGTTTGTCTGGAAGGGTTGCTCCTGTTTCGGGGTGCGGGAGCCCGGGGCGACGGGCAGCAGCAGAGCAAGGGGGGGTTCAGGGCTTCCTTGCTCGGCTTCTCTCTCTGGTGCATCAGGTTGGCTGGGGGGGGCCCTGGTCCAGCGTCACGCGTGTCGTGGGCTCTGTCGGGACCACGGCCCGGGGGGGCTGCCCCACTTTTGGCAGGATGATGCAATCCCCCCCGGGGATGCTGGGGATGGGGAAAGGGGTGGCGGGTGCTTCGAGGCTCCTTTCAGTATCCCCGTCTCCCCCCTCTCTCCGGAGGGATGCGCTGGAGCGGGATCCACCGAGGATGCTTCGGGGGGCTCCGNGAGCGGGGCTGGGACCGGGACCGGGAGCGGGGCGGTGGCACCGGGAGCCGCACCGGGAGCCGCACCGCCGTGGCCGCCCAGGATGTGGTGGGACGAGCGGGTGTCGGCGCGGTTCCGGAGGAACCTGCAGCCCACCCTTACCTACTGGAGCGTCTTCTTCAGCTTCGGCCTCTGCATCGCGTTCCTGGGGCCCACGCTGCTGGACCTGCGCTGCCAGACCCAGAGCTCCCTCTCGCAGATCACCTGGGTCTTCTTCTCGCAGCAGTTCTGCCTCCTGCTCGGCAGCTGCCTCGGAGGGGTCTTCAAGAGGACGTAAGGCTCCTGGCAAACTCATCGCAGCTCCCGCGGCTGGGCTCAGTCCCCCCCGCATCCCTTTTCCTCCCGGGCCGGGGGTGGGCAGCGCCAGCATCCCCCCCTCCCTGCTCCCCGAGCTTCGCCTTCCTCCCGCCGGGTTTGTCTGGGCTGGGCTGGGGGAAACCCTGCCCGGGGGGAGGGCTCCGGGGGGGTCCCGCAGCCCTCCCACCCCAGCAGCTCGGAGGGAGGCTGGGGGCTTCCCGGGAGGTGCGGGGCCGGGGATGCTCTGCCAGCTGCTCTTCTGGCTCCATCCCCTCGGAGAGAAGCTGCCAGTTCCCCTGGAGCGCAGGACAGAGGTTGCCTTGGCGTGAAGTTGCAGCCAGAACTTCCTGGAGGGTGTTTTCCTTAACCTGATTGTTGGTCGCACTAATGTTCTTGGAAGCTTGTTTGAAGAACCTCGGTGTCAGAATTCGAGGTGCTGTCGCGCTCCCCGGGAGTCTGGGCAGAGGGGCGAGTGGTCCCGGTGGTCCCTGCTGTGGGGGGCAAGGGCAGAGGTGGGGGCCAGCAGCCAACTTCATGGCCCAGCAAGAGACCCGGGCAAAGCCAGATGGGGATTTACAGAGAGCCTTCTTTCCAGGATGTGTTTAAAATAAATAATACACTGTGGCTCAACCCTAAAGATTGCCAAACAGGCATTTGGTTTGGGGCTGGGTGACAGCTTTGCCCTGCTGAGGATCAGCCGATGATTTACCTTGTCACTAATTCTTCAGGCAGTGATGTAACCTGTCAGCTCCGTGCGTGTCTCCGATACATGTTTGACACGCATGTGAGCTAAGGTTGCATGAATCCTTCGCTGCTTTCAAATGCTTGTTTAAAAATATCTCGCTGAGCTCGTGAGTTGTGGAGAGCGTTGGCAACGTGGAGATGGCTTCAGAGCACCTGTTAAACTGCGGTCCTGCTCCCCAGGTCCGGGCTGGAGCAGTGGGATCTGGTCTTTACTGGGCTGTGCTGGGAGAGGGGGTGCAAGGTGAGGGGCATGGAAGCGGGGATGGCGTGTGGGAACCTCGCCCTGGGTCTGACACGGATGCGAGTCTGCTGGGTCAGCAGGCAGTGCCTTTGCCAGCCCCCGCTCTGCTTCACATATGTTTGAAGGAGCAGTGAAGGAAAATGCAGAATTGTCTCCTGCTGTCAGCTTCCTACCCTTGGCCAGCGGGTTACACAGACCCCGCTCGGCGTTTTGTGCTTGGACACCCCCAAACTTTTAACTTTGCAGCAGCACGATGGGTGGAAAAGAGCGTGGTGGTTGCTCGCTGTGGTTACAAACCAGGACGTGTTGGTGATCGCGGCCTCTTGGAGCAACGGGGGCTTTTGTGGAGCGCCTGCGAGCCCCGCTGAGGAGCAGCAGCCCTGCCAGGCAGGAGGGCATGTTTCGGATGGTTGTAGCTTGTGAACGTGGTGGGGGGTTACTGGGAGCGGTGTGATGTGCAAGCGTGTGGGCTTGGATGAGGATTTTAACTGTTCAGACTCCGAGAGCTCCCGTGTCATCCTTTCTTCAGGAATGGACGGATTGAGTTGTCCTGCTAAGGGTTTCTACTTCTGGGCCATGCTGTGGGTTTATAAATCAAATTATGCTGGTGTCAGGCAGGGAGGAGTGCTGGACAAGTCATCTTTCCCAGTTAAGAGATGGATAGCTGCTGGTAGAGGATCCCGAAGCGTCGCCTGCCTGCAAACCAGCAGAGCTGAGGTCTGGCTGCAAGCTGTGATTAATTTCCAGTGCCTGAGGAACGCAGATTTTGTTGCTTGCTTATAATTGAAATATGTATTGGTCTGAGCTGTCTGCTCAACGATGGGCTCGCAAGGGAAAGCGCTGTTGTTACTGGACTCTGTGGCAGAAGTGGGTGGTGGGACCCAAATAATGGTTTGGTTCCCCTCACTGAAGTGGCTGGGTTGTCGTCTCTGCTCTCCCAGCCCAGCTGGAGGACAGAGCGCAGCGATGGCACCCGTCCCTTCTGCAACCCAGCACACGCCTGGGCTGCCAGAGCGAGCTCCAGAATTCCCGCTCGTGCGAGATTTCAAGGAAGAAGAAAGTTTGTCACGGCAAGTTTCCCCAAGTGATGTAGACACACCGTTGCTGCCTGGGCTGGACACCCGGGTTTGCTGCGTGCTCCCTTCCCCGGCTTGTCAGGAGGTGCAAAGCTGGAGCTGGGGGAAGAGCAGCTCCCCATGTAGCTGCGGGACGGGTGGTTTAAGCTCAGGCTCAGGTTCACGAGAGGCTGCTGCTCTCTGGTAACTCGTGCTTGGGGTTTGCTGGGTTGTGATTACAAGCTCTGCTTCAGAAGAATGCAGCTTTTTACAGGGTGTTTGAGTGAGCGGGGAGGGGGTTTAGGTGGAGTGTGTGCCCTGGCTCAAGCCCTAGTGCTGCTGTGGTGTTGGTAGAGGTTCCTCAAGCAAAGACAGCCCTGGCAGGAGCTGATCCCCCCGTAAGAAGCCCTGTGCCCCTTTGTGTGAAGCATGCTGAAGACTCTTGTTTCCGGGTATTACCTGGGCTGGATTCTCAGAGGTGCCTGCTGTGTTGTGAGACTGCAAATCCAGGCAGCAGCGTTGGGGTGGAAGTGCTGAGAGGACATGAAACCCTGCTTGGGTTCAGAAGCCCAAGTGGGAGGTGAGCTCTTGGGTACAGCCACCCCTGAGCGCCTGGCACCGCGAGCTCCAGGGCTGGGCTCTGTGCAGCCACATCCCCTGCCGCTCTCCCTTTTGATTCCCTTCTCTTGCCTTCCCCTTTTCTTTTCCCATTTTGCTGGATTTTGAGCTTGTGTTGTGAAGTTAGTCATGCTTGCTCGGTGTTGCTGCGCTACACACGTTGGTGATAGAAGCACCAGAGTAACCGGGTGCCCGTGCCCCACTTTGCTGCTTTATTTATTCATTAATTCAGAAACTGCGTTTTTGTGTCCTCCTGTGGATTTTGCTTTTCCTCCCAGAGTTCGGGTCAGCCCTGAGCTAGTCCTGCTGGTGTTGGCAGAGGAGAGGAGGGGGCTGGTGGGGCTGTTGCTGGGTTGGAGCCCTGAGTGGGCTCCTCTCCAAGGCGTGATCCACACCAGCACCTGGAGGGCTGATGAGTTGGGACCCTTTGACCCTTCTTTCATCTTTACCCCTGTGCCTGTCACAGCACATCAGCTGAGAGTGGATGATGTTCTCTCCCTGCCCTTCAGACTCCCACCTTCTGAAGGTTTCTGTTCAAGCATGTGGCTGGTGCACGCAGGAAGCTTCTCACCGCAGAGGAAAGTAAAGCTTTTGATTGCTGTCGGAGCACGGAGCACAGGGACTTCAGCCTGAGCTCCTCGAGGGAGATGATGCTCCCCAGGCCTGCCTGCTGCTTCCTGCAGGAGACAAGGGTACCCAGAGGCAGATGTGGGATTAATCCATGTGCCTTCTTCCTCCGTGTCCTCACCTCATCCCCTTTGAGCTTTTAATTATCAGTTTCGCAGGTCTGATTTGCCTGATTATCACTTTCCTTCTTGATGTGAGGGACTTAGAAAATGCTCCCTGGAGTGGAGAAGAACATACTTGAAGCTGATGAGTGCCTGCTGCAACAGGACCACCGAGGTGGGGGTTTCTGTTCCCTGCGTGGAAGGAGAGGGGAAGCTTTGCTGGCTGTCGCTGCAGGACAGCATCAACCATCCTACTCCTACAGAGCAGATCAGCCTAAGCCTTTCAGGGAGGGAGATACAGACCTTTCCTCATGCCTTGTGATGGAGCCGGGACATGCTCTGAGTGGTCCTGAAACAGACTCCATGAAGTTACAAGACTGGTTTCATCCGCTGCTGAAGCAGAGCCTTCCCTGGGCACAGCCAGTGTGGAGCCGTGCTGTGCATCCGCTTGTGGGGACCAGTGAGTGATGGGGAGGGTGCTGATGACAGGATTGGGACCGCGGAATCCCATCAGGGTTGCTTTTGCAGCCCTTTGGAGGGGTGCGTTAGCTTCAAGATGGGGGTTCAGACCCCCTCTGAAAGTACCTCACTTAAGGATGCTTTCGGAGAGGGTTGTTTCCAAAGGAACCCCCTGGCTGGTTGTTTGGTGCTGAGCAGTGTCCTTTGACAACTTCCTGGGGACCTGCCGTGGGAAGCCAGCAATTCTTGGTCCCCCCTAATGCCAGGGCCGGGGACAGCAGGGCTGTGTCCCACCCTGGGCTGGGGGCTGCTGATGTTTGCAGGGGGAGGTGCAATTGTGTTATTAACATCTTCTGGCTGGAGGCAGGAAGTTTTGCTCATTGGGGAAAAGTGAAGTGAATTTTTTTTTTTTTTAATGCTTTTTAAGGGCATCATCTGCCATTAATGTTTAACTCTAGTCGTGCCCGTGCTCCCTAGCCGAGCGCAGGCGGTGCTGTGGTTGTTTTGCCAGGGCTGCAGGGGGGAAGAAGCATTTCTGGGATGTCTCGCAGTGCGTTTCCCCATTCTCCCATCGCTCCCGGCCTCGGATTCACCAGCTGCTGGTGCCTCTGCCCCTCTCCCTCCCGCCGTACCCTGGAGAGTGCAGCCTCATCTCTCCGGGCTTGAAGCTGCTTCTCTCCCATTTGCTGGTTGTTTCTCCTGCCGTGACTGCGCACATCTCGCCTTGCTCCCTCCCTCCCCCAGAAATCCCACGCTGGCTCCCCGTTTTGCTGCCGGAGGAAGATCAGTCCTTACGGCTTTGCAGAGCGTTGGCGGCTCCAGCGTGGCCTGGCTGATGGGTGAGCAAGGCTGGGCTGGGACACGGGACCCCCCCAGGGAGCACAGCCAGGGTTGTGCCACCGGGCAGGAGAATAAAGAAGACGTGCCCTTGGCCCGTTTTATTCCGCGGTGCCGTTGAAGCGCAGTGTAAGCAACGAGCAGGATGTGGAAGGCCAAGTCACTCTGGGCTTGCAGATGAATGAGGGCCACGCAGAAACGCAGTGACATGCCCGAGGCCGGACTGTTCTGGACAAGCAGGCAGGGCAGGAGGGCTGGTAGCTCTCTGCTGTGCCTCCTTGTAGCCTTCTCCTCCCTCTTTGGGCAGAGCATGACGCTGAGAGCCATAGGTGTTTGGCTTACTGGTTCCATGTCTGTGCTGGAGACACCCCAGTGCAGTGCCAGCCATTTGCTGTGCCCCACATCCCCAAGCAGCAGACTCCAAGTGCTAATTAGCAACTCATTACAGCAAGCTGCTGGGCATGGATATGGGCTTCTGCCAGGGTTTAGGAGCCCAGGGTGGGGAGGGGACATGCCTGTGCTGCTCACTCTGCTGTGACTTTAGAGTCCCATCTTTCTGCTGGTTTCAGTGCTTCACTATCTGGTCCCCGTTTCCTTCCTTCCTTCCTGCCTTTCGACTTGGCAGCTCCGGCGCAGCGCGGTGCCAGCCCGGGCGCCCATCTCCAGGGAGCTGGCTGCTGCCCAGCTCTCACCAGGGTCTGCCCGTGCTGCTGCCAGGCTTGAGATGTAACGCACCAGCTCTACTTCTACCACACGCATCCCCTGGGCTTCTCCGACAGACCCCATCGTGCTGGGGCAATGATGATGCTGCCAGAAGGGAGGTGGCACAAGGCATGGAGAGGGAGCTGCTGCAGCTCCCCAGTGCTCCCTGTGAGGCAGGACAGGACGTGCAGGCACGTCTGGGATGATGGGGTGATGTGGATGCCAGCAGCTCCCTCCCTTCTGGGAATTGGGATTGCCCAGCAGCAATCATGACTGCTCGTGTGACACAGCCCGGCTGGAGAAACATCCTGGAGCTCCTCAAATGTCATAATGTCCATGCACCCGTGTCCCTTTCTATGCCCAGATCTACCCAGTTAACAAGGGAAGGTTCTCAGGCCTTATTCTGCCTTGAAATGTGCAGAACAGGGGTTTGAAGGGATGGTGACCCTTCTCCATGAAAGCTGGGTGGAAGATCTGCCTCTTGAAGGCATCACCCTCCACGCAGGAGGTGGCAGCGCCCTAAGCTGGCTATGGCTGTGATGTTGTGGCATGGGGGGCTGCAGGGTGTGTGGCATCTCCCTTGTCTTGTCAGAAGAACATGTGCTGGAGCTGTATTGGTTGGAGCTACAGCCTGAGGGTGCATCTCCTGCTAAAGCCTGAGGCTGAAAACAGGATGCAGGGCTGTGGTGTGGATGCTGCTCCACGGTAGTAATTCTGTCCTGTCTTTCCTCTTTCCCTGTCTCAGGTTGTCTCAGTCCTTGTTGGCACTCTTTGCCTCATCCCTGGCAATCTCCTTGGTCTTTGCCATCATCCCTCTATGCCACAATGTGGTGGTCCTGGCTGTGGTCATGGCTGTGGCAGGACTGGCCATGGGTTGCATTGACACCATCTCCAACATGCAGCTGGTGAAGATCTACCAGAAGGACTCGGCCATCTTCCTGCAGGTGAGTGTGGAGCCTGTGTCTCCCCTCCGGCTGTGCTTCCTCCTCTGAGGAAGAGGAGTGAGGGGCTTGACTAGCCTCCCTGCAGGGAAGAGCAGTGAAACCCCCTGCTCTACTTGAGTGTCTCATCTCTTGCAGGCCCTTCATTTCTTCGTGGGCTTTGGAGCGCTGCTAAGCCCGCTGATAGCTGACCCCTTCCTCTCAGACACCAACTGCATCCTCTCAAACTCCACAGCCAACGCCTCCAGCAACCTCCCTCACATCCGCAAGTCCTTGGTCCCACACCACCCGGGCAACCTGTCTCATTACGACCTGCCGATGAAAGGCATGGTGGTCACACGTGTCTCCTACGCCTTCTGGATCATGGCCCTCATCAATGTAAGTGCTGCAGCCAGAGTGACCCAAGCTGTTGCTGGGGACATCCCTGCTTCTCAGCTTTGCAGATGGCTGTGGTGGTTGGGGGGTGCTGGTGCCTGTTAAGTGCTCCCAGTGATGGGAGGAGACATGAGGTGGTTGTGCTGGTCCACAGCAAATGTTCCAGCAGGTGCCTGGGGCAGGAGGGCAGGACTCTGATGCTGAGCCAGCAGTCACTGCGCCGTTGGGTGTGATAGGGTTGATGTGCCATCCTGCTGGGATTTGAATGATCTCTCTGGGAGAGGGTTGCACCTCCAGCATCCCCCTGGGCAGGAGTTACACCAGATAACTACACCCAGAGCCACAAGGTCATTCTCTGTGGTCAGCCTGGGGAGGAGCTCGGTGGTGGGAGCATGATTTGTGGTGATATTCATAGAAAAGTGCCCATTGATGGACTGAGTTACTGGGGCCATAAGCCTGACCAGGCTGTCTCTGCCTAATTCCCTGGTGATCTGCAGCAGATGCAGCAGCCCCGTGGCCCTTCCTTGGTGACAGAGATGGGGTTTAGTGCCCATCCCCTTTCCCTGCCCTGCTGAGTCCCAAAGCTCCTCTCCAACAAGCTGCCCTTGGCCACAGGCTCTGCGCTGGCTTTGGACTGTAGCTCTGTTCCTTACCCCCCAGTTAATCCTCGACTCCCAGCGTGGTTAGATGCAGCAGATCCCTTGCAGAGCCTCACTGGGCTGTGCCCATCACCCTGCCCGTCCCTGTTCCTCTGCAGCAGAGCTCACCAAGCTGCTGCTGGCATTTCCCGGGTGGCAGGAGCCCTGTGTGTGATTGTCCGTATAGATCAGGAGCGATCGGAGCGCAGCGTGGTGTTGCAGAGAGCGCCGGCGCTGCCGAGCAGTGCCAGGGCTGGTGCTGGGGGCAGCTCTGCTCAGAACCCATCAAGGGCCTGGTTGTGCTTCGTGTGTGGGAACTGCTGCTGGCAGGGGCACTGGGGTCCCCGTGAGCAGAGCCCAGGCTGTGCAGCCCCTGCCACAGGATGCCCTATGGTCTCTTCGTAAAGAGCGTGCCAGGGCAGGGGCTGCCAGCCTGGTAGCCCTTTTGCTCACCTGGAGACCTCCTGTAGTAAAGAGTGATGCTTATCGATATCCAAAGAGCAGAGGGCAAGAGGATGGGGCCAGACTCTTGTCAGTGGTGCCCAGAGACAGGACAAGGGGCAACGGGCACCAACTGGAACCCAGGAGGTTCCATGGGAGCAGGAGGAGAAACTTGTTTGGTGTGAGGGTGTCGGAGCCTGGCCCAGGCTGCCCAGAGAGGTTGTGGAGTCTCCTTCTCTGGAGGGATTCTAAAGGTGCCTGGACATGATCGTGGGCCCCCTTCTCTGGGTGACCTGCTGGAGCAGGGGGTTGGATGAGATGATCTCCAGAGGTCCCTTTCAACCTCTATCATGCTGTGACCCTGCCAGAAGGACCTCTCGCTGCCCATCTGCCCTGCAGCCCAGGTACCTCCTGCCCCTTCCCTGTGCAAGTTTAACCATTGTCCTTCTGCCAAAACATGAAGTGCTTCTCCCTTTCCCAGGCCAACGAGCAGCCCTTGGTCTCCCACCTCTCCATCCACGCTAGGCAAAGGGAACAGGTTTCTTTGTGTTCTTGTTCTTCCCATTTGCTGAAGAACTAAAACGTACCCAGTGCACCCAGTCCAGAGGCTTTCATTAGCCTGAGGCTGATGTGAGGAGAGGAACAGGCAACCAAAATAGCTGGGCAGGTGCTGTAATGAGTTTCTGTGCAGAAGTACCGACAGGAATGCTCTGTTCCTAGGAGGAGAAGCCGGCTTTAATTACCTCCAGCTCTGCATATGCCTTGGGAAATGGGCTTTTAATTACACCGGAGCGTTATCTGTTTTGCCAGTCGATCCTAAGCAAACTAATTTAGTCTCGAAGGCAGCGTTTAACATCTGCTTTGAACACGATGATATGTCTGATATCTGGAGCAGCAATGGGAAGGTGGTTCCCAGCCCCTCTCCATTCCCATGGACGTTTTGGGAGCAGGATGGGACCCCAGGCTGAGTCCTGCTGTGCCCAGCAGCTGCTCCTTGGCCAGGTTGTGAGCTGGGCTCGTGCATCGCTGCAGCTCAAGTGCCGTTTGCACACGCGGGTGGTTTGCACGTGTGTGTGTGCACACACCAGGAGCAGGGCGGGGAGCCCTGGGGTGCTGGGAGACCGGTTTTGGGGATGAGAGTTGGGAAGCACACATAAGAGGGATGGGGATTTGGCCGTACGCTGCACACGTGGCTCTGGAGCGTGACCCCTTGCCAAAGCCGAGCTGTTGTTGTCTTTCCCAAAGCCTCGCTGGGGGAGCTGCCTTGATTCCTTGTTTAAAGTAAATAACCCAACCCACGGGCTGGAGATCCTGGGAGCAGCTCAGCCCCCAAACTGCTGACCCTTCTTTGAGGTGTGTCAGAAAAAGATGCTGATAATTGGTATTTAAAGCCCCAGGGCAGCGGGTGAAATGCGTAAGCTATAGAAGTGGAAACCAGGAGCAGCAACTTTGTCATAAAATGGTCAAAAAACGCATTTCCAATCCCAGTTTTCACAGGGCTTGTGTATCCTAATGAGACGCGAGCTGAAATGATTCACTTCAGTTTCTTGCTTTGTTTAAAGTGGAAATGTCTCAATTTGACCTTGGCATAAATGCAGTGGCTAAAGCAGACAGAATAGTTGTTCCGATGCTATTGAAGCCGAATGTTTTTGCTTTAGTAAGACTTCAGCGGTCCAACATTATCAAAATGAAGTGCTTGGGCGACTCCCGGCCAACATTTTTCATTCTAAGAGAAAACTTTGGCTTTTCATCCAGATTTGGAGCACACACAAAAAAAAAACATTTAAAAATTCAGTTTCCCACAGAACGGAAATTTCATCATCCAGCCCGTTCCAAGGGGCTGGAAATCAGGAAAATGTTCCTCCGAGAGAGGGACGTGTTTGTCCGGAAGGTGGTTTCCCATGGGAAGTGCGAGACACTCCATTGTGCTTAGGTTGCTTAAAAGTAGCCTGGATACAATAGCGGGGAACCAACCCCGGCTCCTGGGGGGAGAGACCGAAATAGCAATGGGGGGGAAGGAGCCGGGATGATACCCACGCTCAGCAGCGATTTATTGAGTTTATAGCAGTGCTTAAAAGCTGTCCAGAGGGCAGGGAGCATCCCCGGCAATGTGGCGAGCGGAGCGGGAGCTTGCTGCGCTTTGCCCTTCAGCCCAGGCTGCCAGCGGGATGCTCGGAAAAAGAAAAGCGTTGTGCCAAAAAAAGGTGAAGTGGAGTTGCCCTGAGAAGAAAGACTTGGGAGCAAAATCACACCCAATCTCTGCCTGCTCAGGAGGGAGGGCTGGGTGGAGGTGGGGGCTGGAGGTGTCCAGCGTGGCTGGGGGCCGTGCTGGGCAGGATGGTGCTGTGAGGACCTTATTTTAGGGGCTGTGGCTGCAGCTCGTCTCTGGTCCTCGCTGTTTGGGCTCCCTGCAGGGTGGAGAGGCTTCGATGGCTCTTTGCCTCGCACCAAGCAGCCCAGGCTGCCGAGGTGTCAGCCCCAAGAAAACCAAAACTGCTTTAGGAGCTGACTGGCAAGATCCTGTCGTAAGCATGGTGGCCCTGTCCCTGTGTGTCTTGGCACATATCCTGGCTCCAGGGGCCAGGACACAGGGCTGGCTCAGGATGGGGCCCTGAGAACCTGCTCTCTCTTGACCTTCATCTTTTGCTTTTCACCACTTCCCTGAGCTTGCTTTGGGGTGGTTTTAGCACACGGGTGAGGGCTGCACTTGACCATGGGTGAGTCTCCAGGTTTTAGGCATTTTTGACCAGAAACAGCCAGTGGTGGTGAGCAGCTCACGGCTGACGGGGTCAGAGCACTCGTGCAGCCGAGGCTCTGCCAGCTTCAGGATGGTACAGCCTGGATAAAACAAAAGGGACCTGCTCGCTCTGGAGATGAGGATCTGGGAGCAGGGACATGCCTACAATCCCACTGGGAATCGGAGGACGCTGGCGCTGGGTCCCTTTTCTGCCTAGATACCGAGTGCTCCTTAAGGCTGGAACTGCCCAGAGACATTATCTGTACAGCCAGTCCCTCTGCCTGGGTGTATTTTTTTGCAAAATCTGCAATTTAGAAGAATAAAATCTGGTCCTGACCTCCGGAAGGATTAGAACTATCAAGCAAATGCGTTTTTCTTCCATGGGACCGAACTAACTGTTCCTATTCCCATTGTTCCCAGAACAATGAAGTCCTCATAAATGAATTCAGGCAAGAGAGGCGGGAGGGGGGGGAAATTCTCCATACATTTAAATCATGCTACAAACCAACAAAAGGCAGGAAATTTGGAGCTAGAGCTCACACTTGCTCGCAGACATGTAGAAAACAAGCGCTCGGCGGCTGGAGAGTGAGCTGTCACTTAGGATTTCCTGGCTTTCTCCCCCAGTTTGTTGCAGAATAAACACCACGCGGTTGCGGTGGGAGGAGAAGGGAGGGCTGGCGAGGGGCAGACCCAGCTGCATTTGTTTCCTTCTCTTTTCTCTCCCCTCCAAATAAAAAGATCAAGTCCCTGCGGGCTTGGAGGCACCACGGAGTCGTGGGTGTCTTGCAGGGTGTCGGCTCGTCCGCAGGCACGTGGCAATGAGGGAACGCGGGGCCGGGGGCCCAACGCTGCGGCTGCCGCGTGATGGATCCCGTGGGCAGGTACAAGCCCACGGTCCCTGCGTGTGTTAGCGCCAGGCAAAAAAATCCCTGACTGCAGGGAATGGTGCTGGCGGGACTGTTGTGCGCTCAGAGCAGCGTCCCTGGATGTGCAGGGAGCTCGAAGGCAGCTCAGAAGGCAATGGTTGGAGGCTCGCTGCTCTACAGAGCCAGGTTCCTCAGCAGAGGCTGTACCCAGGGGCTGGTTGAAGCTGCTCGGCTGTTGCTGTTGGCCTGGGAACCACGAGCTCATCTCTTATGAGATGCTGAGCAACCTCTGCTAATGGCCGGAGGTGAGCAAAGCAGGTCTTGGAGCAGCTTGCTCTTCCCTCAGCCGCAGAAGGTCTCCCATTAAGACTGTGCTGCTCTCCACAGGCAAAAGCTACCTTATTATTTTATTCTTTGCGTGGAAGTGGCCAAATGCCTGGAATCCAGAACATTCTGCTTTTGAAAGGCTAGTACGGTGCTTTGTGAGGTTTGTATTTAGGTGCTTTCTGTTCCAGAGTCATAGAATCACAGAATCATTTAGGTTGGAAAAGGCCCTTGGGATAATCAAGTCAACCATCACCCCTACTCCACACTTCTCCCCTAAGCCATATCCCCCTGTTTAAGTGACTGGTCCTCAGCCCACTTGGCATCCCCCAGGGACTGGCAGGAGATGCCCCAGCTGCGCTCCAGATGAGGAGTCTTTGCTCTCCACTTGCTTTATTTATTTCCTCCCTCCTATCTCCTCTAACGAGCCTCCATCCCTCCTGCAGCAGCTCCTTACTCATTGGCAGCCTCTCTCCTTGCTCTCGGAGCCGAATTTGGACACGTCTATTGCAGATGCTGAGCGTGGCTTCCAAAAAGGCTGTCAGGACCTGTGTTTTGTGCGAGGCTTCTCATGCTGACCTGCCCCTCTCTGTTCCTCCGCAGCTGCCGGTGCCCATCGCGGTGTTTTTCCTGCTCTACAAGGAGCGGATGGTGCCGTGTGTCAACAGCAGCAACCACCCGCTGCTGTCGGCTGACGAGCTGGCGATGGAGACGCGGCCCGCCGAGAAGGACGATCTCTCCACCGCTGCGCAGAGAGCCCAGGCAGCAGGAGGTGAGCTGGAGGCACCTTTCTCATGGGTTTGGGGGAGCAAGGTGGGAACAGGGGACAAAAGGCCATATTGCTGAGTGTCCCCGTTGAGTTTGACGAGTGCGATCTGTCGCTGCTGTCTAAGGAGGAAACTTTCTGAAAGGTACCTGCGAGGGAACCCGACCAGATGATTTGGTGCCCAACTGCCCTCAAATCAGGTGGAACCGTGACCCCTGAACAGAGCTTAGTATTCTGCTGTTGGGACTCCAGGCTGCTTGTCTCCAGGCTGTCCTAAAACTAAACCTGGGCTCACGTTTAAGCACACGTGGAAGTTGTGCCCCTTCGTTGCCTTCTGGTTTTCGCAGAGGTTTTGAGCTGGCTCCGCTGACGGTTCAGTTTAAAAATGGTCATTGTGCTGCCAAGTGCTGAGTTTTGTAAAGCTGAAAGGAATAAGGACTGAGGGGAGAAGTTAAACGCGAGCAATGGTTTGCTCTTGAGCTTGTGACTATGCCCTGTTTTGGGGACAACAGTAACATTGGTCTTTGCTGCCCAAGAGGAACGTATCAAAGTAAACTCTTCAGCTAAATAGTGAAGTAATTATATTTTAGGGTTATCAGAGGAGCGTTCAGTGTTATTACAGCAGAGATGGCTTTACCTGAACAATAAAAGGGAATTTTAGGGAATACTTAAAGCTGGAGGCAGTCAGAGATGTGGCGAGATGCTGCAGGGAGAGATCACAGGTGTCCCTAATGCAGGGGGTTCTCTGGTGTCCGATAAGATTGTGCTCATCTGATAGCGTTTCCCTTAGCTGATGGTTTCTTTCCTCAACCCTGCTGCCCATTTTCACACAACCTCTGGAGCTTCATGTTCTTCAGCTCTCCGTCTTCCTCTTAAATGCAGTTGAGGTGAACCCTTGGAGAAGGAGGAGGGCTGTATGCTGGCTGCTGCGATCTCTGACAGACGCGTCTGTGCTGGCAAAGTCCCTCCTTCCCCATAGACGTAGTGAGAATTTCATCTTCGCTGTGCAAGAGCGACGGTCTCGCCTGCACAGGGCTCCAGGTGCTGTTTCCTGCCCTTTGTACACCCCAGAGTGGTGTGATACCAGCACAAGGACGGGAGAGTCGGGAGTTCCTGGGGTCCTGAGCCCCAGCTTTGGCCGGCTGTGGCTCCCCAGTGGTCTGTTCAGAGGAGGAGACACGAGCTGTGTGATGATCACTCTCTTTCCCAAAGCTGGCTTGTTTGGTTAAATATCATTTATCTGAGGAGTGTGAGCTACCCTGGGCAGGACCCTCCTGTGTGGTGGTACTGGGGATGAGGGGCTCTGAGCACAAGAACTATGGTCGAGTGAGCTCGTCTTTATTGACCAAGAGTGGGGCCAGCAATGTGGAGCTCCAAGTGGGAAGAGGAGCACAAGCAGATACAGTGAGAGAAGTAGCATGTATCGTGGAGAGCTAGGATCCCAGTCTGTGGACAGCAGCCCGTGAGTGTATCTTCCTTCTGAAAGCTTAGAGGTAGGTAAGGGCTGGTTGTGCCAGCAGAGGTTAGCAGTGCTCCACGTTGTTCACCGTCCTCTGTGAATCTGTGGTGCAGCTGAGCACAAAAACAAATCCCCGCTGTGGGCTGGCAACCACCCAGCCCCAGGGGGACCTTCCAGCTAAGTTTGCTTTGCATTGTTTTTCACCAGGTCATGATGACTTATTTAGCTGCTGCCAAAGCAAAAACTTCAGAGGGGCTTCTTACACCTACTTCGCAGTCCACATCACTGGGGCTCTTGTTCTCTTCATGACTGATGGGATTGTGGTGAGTTCAGCTGATAGAGGGATCTTGTCTGAGCAAAGCTCCATGGCTTTCTTCCTTCCCAATCCCTTGTAACGGCCCAAATCCAGCACGCGTCCTCTGGGCTGGATGCGAGGGGCTGCCGGTGCAGCCGTCTGGGTCCCAAGGTAGCTCACTGAAAGCTAACGATAGTCAGGCTGATACGTGCCCTGCTTCTTGGGAGGGTTTTGCAGCTTCTCCTAGGCTCTGTGGTGTTGCAGCAAGATTGCTACTGCTACTAACCTGGCCAGTTTAGAGCTGGAGTTGTGAGGTTGTCTACTGGTATGCCGTGAAGGTCTCTTCTCACTTCAGCCAAGAGGCAAGAACAGCTTCATTTCATTTCATCAGAAAGGATGGCTCTTTGCTTGGTGGGTCTCCTGAGCCCCCAGAATCCAAGATGAGAGCATGCGGGGACGGTGCAGTCTCTGCGGTGGCCTGGCAGCAGGGCCCTGGCCGGCACACGGGGTTCGCCGTGTGTAGCACTTCTGTCGGGGCGAGGAAGGCTCACTCGTGGCTGTTCCTTTTCTCTCAACAGTTTTGTCTCGGTCCCCTCATGGTGAAACGCTGCTGGGTCTCACTGGGGTGTTAAACAGGGTCCTGAAAGATGAGCAGGGTGACACAAAGCAGCTGTCAGATATGGGAACCTTCCAGGGCCTTCAGCTTCAAAGGTGATCAACTCTGGGCTCTTAATGAGATTTTTGTGAGTGTGCAATTCCAAAAGGACAAGGCGGTCCCCAGGGATGAGGGCATCTCCACAGATACGCGCTTAGCATGCCTTGGACCCAGTGACACTGTTGAGTCTTGCCCTTTTAGGAGAGCTTAAGTCCTGTGTCCTGCTTCTGGTGGAAGCTTGTCCCAGCTGCAACCCTTGGGAGCAAGGTTCTTGGGTTTTGGTAACAAATCCATAGGTGGGCTCTCCAGCACTATCGCAATATTGTGAATAACTGAGGGACAGGCTGAAGTTAAAGTTACAAAGCCTGTAAATCCTCACGTGGATGTGACGTGCGGCTTTGTTTTCCCTGCAGGGAGAGTACTCGGGCTTCGTTTACAGCTACGCGGTGGAAGAGCCTCTCTCCGTAGTACATAAAGTGGCCGGCTACCTGCCCAGCCTCTTCTGGGGCTTCATCACCCTGGGCAGGCTCATCTCCATCCCCGTGTCTTACCGAATGAAGCCAGCAACTATGGTCTTCATCAATGTGGTAAGGCTGCTTTCACACGTTTTCTTCTGCTTGCCTCCAAGACGCTGTCTAGTGGTGGTTTTGATGTGCAGAGCTGGTAGATGTGCACCAGGCCTCCCCTGGCATCGCTCTCTCTGCACCTTTGCAGCTGACTCTGATGCTGGGTAGCTTAGACCTGCAACATTGGTCGTGCTGCTTTGAGTTTGCTCCTCAGTTAATCTAACATTAGATTTGTGAAAGCACCTAGTGAAGTGGCTGCTGATTTTTATTCACTTGGCACACTGTCTTCTCTGGCATCTCCAGGGAAATTAATGCCCATGTCAGCCATGGGAAAGGGTAGGTAGATGGTTGAGTAACTGCTCTGCTTGGACTGTAGCAGCTGTCAAAGCAAGCAATGTGATGGGAGGTTGATTAAATTAATAAAACACATTCACCTGAGGAAAGGGGATGGAATCCTTTAAGGCTGTGTAAGAAAGATGCATGTGAGGATGTGAGACAACAGGGAGGGAAAGCTCAGCATCAGCAGATCCATCCCAGGTACCTGACATGGACAGGCCCACGCATCTCCTTGATGCATTCTAGTCCCTAATCCCTTGTCTGACCTGCACAACGGCTCTATTGACAAACCTGAGGACAGGACTTTAGCTGCTGCTAATATTTGGAGAGAAGAGAGAATAGCCTCCAGCCTTCTCACTTCCCCTTCACGGCACTGGTGGTAGTATCATCCAAGGACTAAAATGCACCTGATTGATGGACATTGAAACTTCTGTGCAGTGCTGGCGTGGCGGTGCTGCTCTAAGTAGTGAGATACACCAGCTCAAGAGCCACTGCGGTTTATTATAATGCTGAAGTTTTAATTCACAGACTGATAGAGGTTGGAAGGGACCTCTGGAGATCATCTCATCCAAACCCCTGCTCCAGCAGCTCACCCAGAGCAGGGGGCCCAGGATCGTGTCCAGGCACCTTTGGAATCTCTCCAGAGAAGGAGACTCCACAACCTCTCTGGGCAGCCTGGGCCAGGCTCCCACACCCTCACACCAAACAAGTTTCTCCTCCTGCTCACTTGGAACCTCCTGGGTTCCACTTTGTGCCCGTTGCCCCTTGTCCTGTCCCTGGGCATCACTGACAAGAGTCTGGCCCCATCCTCTTGCCCCTCGTCCTTTAGCTCTTGCTCAGCATTGATCAGATCCCCTCTGAGGCTTCTCTTCTCCAGCTCAGCAGCCCCAGGGCTCTCAGCCTTTCCTGGGCACAGAGATGCTCCTCAGCATCTTCACAGCTTCCACTGGAATCTCTCCAGTAGTTCCCTGTCTCTCTTTAGAGAGACAAATTCAATTTCTTTAGAATCCCAGCAGCTCTTGTGTACATCACAGGCCCCTAATCAGGGCTGAAGCAATTAAGAATGGACTGGAGCTGGGATCACCGAGCTCCCTCTGCTGACCCTGTGCCAGGGCAGACGCGATGCTCCTCTACCTGAATTGATTTCTCTTTGGCTTTCCTCCTGTGACTGGTTTCTGAGCAGTTAGTGAGAGGGACTTAATTCTTTAACCTGCTGAATCAGATTGAGACGTGTAGATGTTATGGAAGTGGCAGAGCAATTGTGTTTAACGCTGCAGAGAAAAGGTATTTATTTCAGATGGGATCACCTACCTAACGAAGGTGAGATGGGGGAATTGTGTACGGTCACTTGAAATGCTAAATACAAATATACTAATATAGTATAGTAGTAGTAGAAATATGCTAAATATACTGAATTCTTTACTGTAAAGGCAGATGCGTTTTATCTGGCCGGTTACTTCAGTTTTCCAGAGATTATGATCATTTTTTAGTCTAGTTTATTTTCCAGGCTATTTTCTACAACAACAACAACAAAATAGTCTAGAGCCTGTTGCAGCTCAGCCTTTTACCATCCTACTGATTCTGTTCACAGGTTGGAGTCCTGATAACCTTCCTCCTGCTCCTGATTTTCTCCTACAGCGTTGTCTTCTTGTTCGTGGGGACGGCATCCCTGGGGCTGTTCCTCAGCAGCACCTTCCCCAGCATGCTGGCCTACACCGAGGACATCCTGCAGTACAAAGGTGAGCCGGGACTCGGCCGGGCAGCCTCGGAAAGCGGGGGGCTGTTGAGGACGGGAGTGCAGACAGCAGCACACCCAGCACCCCTGTCCCTCCTGGAAGCAAGATCTGCTCTTGAATAGAATGTTTATTCAAGCTTACAGGCAGAAAACCAGCTGCACAAATCCTGGCTTCGTTGTACTAATAACTTCCCCAGGCCAGGATCCAGGCTGGTTCTTAAGTTTCCTGCAGCTTCAGGGCTCTCAGGGGCTGACAAGATCTGCTTTAGAGGCTTATAAGAGCTGGTTTTGAAAACACCATCCAGCTCATCAGTGAACTGAAAAGCCTCGAGTTTGGCCAGCTCCTACAGGAGGTCTCTGCCAACCTCCGTCTGGGGCAGCGATAGAGAAGAATGAAACATCTTTCCAGCAAGAAGCAACATCACCTCTGCCAACAGAAACCAGTGACGGGAGATGGTTTCCCGGCTTAAACTCTTACCTTCCTGCAGCACCGCAGGTTAGAGGAGGCATTCTCAACGCTCAAACACGAGAACTCTTGTGTGGAGAGATGAGGGACAGGGCAGTTGAAGGAAGCTATGGTTGATCCTGCTGTGGCTGCTTTGCATCCCTTGCTCTGTTTCTTTGCAGGCTGTGCCACGACCGTGTTAGTGACTGGAGCTGGCATCGGAGAGATGGTCCTGCAGCTACTGGTGGGGTCGGTAAGTGGAGACAGGGCGTGCCAAAACGGACTGGAACCTTCCAGTAGAAACCTCAGTCCTGGTGTTGTTCGGCTGCTGGGAGAAGGGCTGCGTTGCCCTTGAGCTATCGAACAGTATGGACCAGGGTGGTGGAGTCACCATCCCTGGAGGTGTTCAAAAAAAGTGTAGATGTGGCACTTTGGGACATGGTCTAGGGGTCAGGGAGATGTTGGGATGAAGGTTGGACTTGATGACCTTAGAGGTCTTTTCCAGCCTGAATCACAGAATCGTTATGGTTGGAAAGGACCTCCAGGGTCATCAAGTCCAACCTTTGTCCTAGCAATGATTCTGTGAAGCTCTTGCTGACTGTGAATTAGGTAGTTGAGTGCTATAACGACACGTCTGTTCCTTTTTGTTTCTCCCCTCTCCAATTGCAGATTATACATGATCGGGGCAGCTACAGTTTCCTGGTCTGTGGGATGATCTTTGGAGGCTTGGCCTTTACCTTCTACGCTTTGCTCTTGTTTTTCCACAGGATGTACCCCAAGCCCTCGTCAGGTAAGAAAGCACCAACGTTCAGCCCCGTGCAGCGACACGTAACCAGGGCGCAGCGCTTCAGCAAAATGCAAGGAAATGTTTATTTTACTGCTGCTTCCTGTCCCCTCTTCCTGCTTTGACTTGCCCACAAAGCCTTGGCAGCCGCCGCTCAGGCTTTGCTTGCTTTTCTGTTGGAGAAGCAGAAAAGAAAAAAAGGCCAAAGCAGGAATGGTCAGTGGGTCACAAAGGAACGATAAAGGATGGGGGAGGCCGGCTGTGAAAGCAGGAGAAAGTCCTCCTAGCACAGGCTGCACAAGGCTCCCTACACCATTCCCTGGCTAAAATCCAGGGAACAAGCGGGTCTGGCATCCAAAGGCAGCTGGCAGGCTCTTGAAGAGCCTCACTGATCGTGGATTTCTCAGTCTGCACGTGCGAGTTGGTTTTATACACACCGTTTGTAAAAGGAGCACTGGGCGACAGGCAGAAAACGTGTCCAGGTAGCTGGACCCGGAGCCCTTTCTTCCATGACCAGCGGGGTCTCCAGGCTCGTGGGGCGGGTGCTAGGGTAGCAACACCCACATTTGGGAGAGCTCCTGCCCATTCCCTTAAAGCTCCCAGCTTTAGGGATGCATCTGGGATAAAGCATCCCAGACGAAGCATCCGATGTCGATTTTGCAGACGTGGACGCCGCCTCCTCGCCCGACAAACCCGCAGTAACGGCCGACACGGGGCAGTATCAGCGCTAAAGACGTGGCCGAGCCCTCGACAAGCAATAAACCACCACACAATTCAGCATTCCGAGGAAGGATGATTTCACATTTAATGACCGAATCACGCAAGTTTTTTTTCTGCAATCAAAAAAAAAAAAAGCACGTTAGTTTGGGTAAGTCAGAACCACGAAAACGTCCTGTAACACCGCGTCGAGCCAAGCGCACGCTGCCCGTGTCACACGTCCCACGAAGAAGACTGGCCGCGGCAGCCCGAGCCTGTGGGCCACGGCAGGGTCGAGGGGACAAGGACTGAACTTTCTTACCAGGCCAGGATGGCGGGTGGGAAGGAAGAGCTGCTCTCTGTTCTAAGACTGAAGATCTCCCAGCTCAGTCATTGAACTTAACGGATTATTTTTTTCTTTTGGCCTATAACCTACGGAAGCCCCTACATTCTACAGCACAATCCTGGGTTTGAGTCCATTTTTTGGTTGAACTGAGCTGAGTAGATGCCACCTCCACGTACCCTTCCAAAGGGGAAAAACTGACACAACGGGCAGCACCCACCACGCGGACAGCGGGAGCAGGACCTGTCCACATTTGCACAGTTGACTCTTGTACCCTACACAGCATCAGAGCCGTTCACGCAGTGTCTTACTCAGCATGCTAGGGCCTCTCCATTTGGTAAAAATCATTCGCTTTTCTTCTTTTCTTTTTTTTTTTTTTAGAGTTAAGACTGAGTTGTGCTGGTTTGTTTGGCTAGTTGAGCTGCTACGGTTGCAAAGTCTTTTTTAGGGTGGTTTTTCTTTCTAGCTTCCAGTCGAAGCTTAAACTGAGGTATCTGGGAGCCAGCCTCCAGCTGCTTAATCTGTGCAATACTTTAGAAGTGGTGCCTTCTGTAAGGTACTCTCCTAACCCCGCATGACCCAAGCGATGAAGAAAGGACTGGCTTTAGACGAGTGTGAAGCTCCATCCATCTTTCTTCAGTGAGTGATTGGCCATGTACTTTTTTTTTTTTCTTTAACTGCTGTATGTGGATGTACATATGTACGTGTGTATATATAAAAGCAATGTTTAATTAAAGGTGATCGATTGCTAGATTCTCAGCATGACTGGGCTGAACTTTAAGCTGTTTCCGGCCAAGACTATCAAGCACTGCCTTCCCCAGGTCTAGCTTTCAGGCTCTACCTCGCAGCTGTTTCACTTAAATTGGTTTTACCCTTTCTGTTTTCCCAAGCAGTCCATCTTACCTTCCACAGAATATCCTCACCAGCTCCTACAAGCGGTTCGGCAGAACACAAGCGAGTAGCCTTGTTGAATTGACTTTGTGCACCCAAATCACCAGGCCAACGCAGGAAGGAGGTAACCAACCACCCTGAATGCCGGGCTGAACACATCCAAGGACTTCAGGAGCCCTCCAGCGCAGCACACGCTGTAATTCTGCTCTAGCACCACAGGATGCCACTGTTCCTCTCCTTGAGACACCCAGAACAAGGAAAGGATGTGCTGCAAAACCCATTTGCAGCCACAAACCCCCCCCCATCTGCCATTAATAGAGCCCCTCCCACCATGACAGCATTCTCTCCATCCCTGTAGAGAGGAAACGAGCCTGAAACAATACAACGAGGGAGTTTATTCTGCAAGAAAGTTACTCGGACTAAGCTAGATCACAGCAGGGACCAACAGCTAGTAAAAAAAGTATCTTATCATGGCCTTGCAGACCGATAACGGGCAGCGAAATGCTGGGGCCAGAATGATGTCTGTGTTTAGAAGCCTTACTTGACACTTCCAATCCCCACTTTGCTCTTGGCAGCAGCTGTAGAACGGAGCTACTCACCAAAGGCCATTTACACCAGGGAGTAGCACCTGATTTGGCTAACAACTGAGGAATGCTGGCTCCGGAATCCTCCCTGGAGCTGCTGGGAGCGGGCAGGTTGGCTCGGGCTCTGCTGCACAGCACAAGTCGCCCTGCAGCTGGAACTTTCTATTTCCTCTAGGGGAAAAAACAACAGTCAGAAGAGCAGAAACTTTGTTAAAAATATTTATTTAAAAAAATACAATTGTTTTGCATGTCTGGTTGCACATAACTATTAACATATGATTGACTTGAATAATTTGCTACAATGCTTTTTTTTTTTTTAAAGCCAGCTTGCATTATACAAAGCAAATCCCTCTGTCAGTTCTTACATAAAATAGTTTTCTTTAACTAGTCCCTCCCCGTTTTTGTTTTTTTTTTTTTAAAAAAAAAGATTGCAATACATTGATTTTTTTTTTTTTTGCACAAAAATCGAAGCAATAGAAAAGTCACCTGATTTCTCAGGAAAGACCTTCATGATGTCTGAAGAACAACTGCCAATAGGCCACTCTCTAAAAGCAGCGTCCGCTCGGTACTTTGAAGTGTCAGGACAGCGCGCTTCCTCCAAAGTAAGTTTTGCAGCCCAGAACTTTGCCTCCAAATTGTATTTCCAACCTGAAATGTGCTCAGATAACTGCGTATCTGCTATAATCAAGTCGATCAGACTTTTTTTTGTTTGTGGTTTGTTTTTTTTTTCTCCCCAATATGATATCAACACGCTGAAGGTCTTCCTAACGTTATCTTGGAAGGTTAAATAAAAGCAAATTTAGTAACACTGAACAATTACTCAAAACTTTGGCTATTTATGTACTTGCATTACATACCAGCATTTATTTTATTTTTTTTTTAACACAATGGCATTAAGATACTCTTATTATAAGGTATTACTTTCAAAAAAAGTTAAGACTGAGAAGCTATTCTCTCCTAGGCAAGTTCACCCAACTGTAAGGAGAGCACCAAAGCGCTGTACAATTACAGTTGGCTCTAAAGACCGTGTCTAGAAAAAGTCTCCAGAGTAGGAAGTTAAGACACTCACCACACCATAACTTGCTTTGTCTCTTGACCTGGTACAATAGGTATGTGTATACATATATATATATATTTAAAATGCAATTCTGTTCTGGAAAGAGTAGCTGAAAATGTTATTTTGGCTGCTTTCAATGCCATTTTGGCTGCTTTCAATGCCATTTTTAACCACTGATGGTTCTACCAGAGTTACAGGCAAGCAAAGTTAACTGGGGAATGGATTCCCTTTTACTGCTGCTGGGTCTGCCCCAGGCTGGGCAGTTGGAGCTGTTCCGGGATCACCACCCCTGCAGCCATCATCTGGTGGTGGGCAAAGAACCCGGGTTACCCCAACGACTCAACGGAGGAGCAAACAGAGGCACCAGAAAGTCACTTTCCAAAACAGACGTGCACTTTAAAAACAACCAGAACAACGGCCACACGTTACCGCAGCCGATCAGGTTGCTCAGGTTGTCTAAAATGTAACTTAAACTTCCTTCCCCGACGCTGTCTGAGATGTAGACAAGGTGCAAAGCCCAGGTTCTGAGCCGCTGTAGCTGCAGCGAAGCCAACGGGTCCATCCCGAGTCACAAGCTTCTGGCGGGCGAGTCCCAATCCGCCCTCAGCTCGCCCAGGGATGCTCAGAATTCCCGAGACAAGTCTCCTGTTGGTTAACGGTCCCTAGCCCGAGTCCCAGATTAATTCCAGCTGTCCTAATATACACGAGAGGAGACAACCACTATCTCCTTACTGGAATTTTCCCCGTTCATTCATCTCTAGTATTAAGAATATACTTCTCAGCTATAAAAACAGAGGGGAGGAAGGGGGGGGGAGAGAAGCATTAAATGTGCTACTGTACTTATCACAAAACACTGTGACGTACATAAGGCCATCTGGTAACACTGCAACAGAATACAAACAAGATTCTTAAAGGGAGTTTTAGAATACAACTTTTTTTTTCTTTTTTTCTTTAACTACAATGAATAATCTCAACCCTGTTCACAGAGAATTAACGTTCAAACTAGTACATCATATATATAAAACTCTGTGCAACTGAACAACAGCAGAACAAAAAGTCAACACAAGTCTATAAAGCAGTTCCAAAGCCTGAAGGTTTAAGACATGCTAGCCAAAAA
>VZZY01008462.1:776505-795713 GCA_013400335.1 Eurystomus gularis | reverse complement strand
ATAAACCAACACAACACATCTCAAGGAGCTTAGAGCAAACCCCAGGTATTGTAAACCCACCCGCCCCCCCGCCCCAGCACACAGCACACACTAGGAACCATGCAGAGGCCATCCTCAAAGCCTTCCCCTGTTCAAAAAGAAAAAAACAACCCCTAAAAATCAAAATAAAAACCCAAACAAACAAACAAAACCCCAACGGCTTCCAGTTATTGGTACAGCTCTGCTGCAGGTACTGCTCAAGGGCTGAAACGGGCTCCGCACACGCTGCCGGCCAACCTCTCCTCCCCGCTCCTGCCGTGTCTCCAGCCTGTTCTCCGAAGGTTCATAATTAGCCTGTTACACCCCTACCCCCCCGAAACAACTCTACTGAGATGAAAACCTTCTGCAACGCGTGGTCTCAACAGAGAAGCAAGTGTTTTAAGGAAAAAAAAAAGTCCAACCTTTTGTTCCATGAACATCAAACTCCTCAAAGACATTGAAGACGCTTTTTTTTTAAAGACGTGGCATACTACAAAGTCAAAGATGCATTTAAAAATAACCTTTGGCATCTCATTAGTCCACACTGTGGTGTAATTGATTTGAGTACTAAAAAGAACAACCCCCAAAAGCCCCACGAAACCTCGCCAGCGTGGGCAGAACATTGACAAGTGGCAACCGCGCAGCGTTGGCTCCGAGCGTCCCCGGGGAGCATCGCTGGTGGAAACCTGGAGCCAACGCCATGATCACACACCCCACCCGTGGACACACGCATGGGCCAGTCTCCACCAAATGCCGCGGCTCAACACATTTTCAGCTCGCCAAGGATGCTTTTTCAGATGTCTGGAATAGCTCCACAGTCAAAATCTTCTACGTTCTTTGGGAGGGGGAAATGACAATAAATTCTAGTTGGGTTTACCATGTTTTTTTGTAGAATCATTTCTACACAGCGGCTATCTTGCTGTCCCGAAGGGGAAATACATCAGCATACACCGTCAAGAAGAAACTCGGGGCCCTGCCCAGCTTTCTTGCCTTGAAGGTCACACACATTTTTTTTTTGCAAAGCTGCATCCTCCAACAACTAGCCAACGTTCTGCAGTGAACACATTCTCCCTTATTTTCGTTTGTTCTTTGTACAAAGGCAAGAATAATATTCCTCAGTTCAAGATCCACTAGACGCCCAAACCCAAAGTTTGACCTTTCTGCCTGAGGTGACACCAAGGGAGGAGACGAGCAGAAGGTCTGTTGATGACCAGCACAAACACGGCAGCTCGGCCGTTCCCACCGCTTGGTAGCTCCCCTGTTACATCTTTATGACTAAGAGTAGGCTATGGAGAAAAGATTTGATTCTATTTTGAAAAATCCTTCCCTGTCCCGAATCAGCTTTTAGGAAGGGCTCCCACACAGGCCCTACCACCCGCTCACGCCCCGCGGGACGCTGCGGCCACAGACATCGAGCCAGAGGAAGCCTTTTGCAGCCAGAGCCCCGAAGGACTGTGTAAAACCCACTGTCACCACATTTTATCTTTTAATCTTCGTCTGACAGCCTCTGATTTCAGCAGATCAACCTGAGCACGTCACATATTAACCACCGCTCAACTCGATGGCAACAGCCCAAGGCTTCCCCACGAAGCAGGTTTGCTACTACTGTCCAGGCTACGCAGCCGCCGCTGCCAACTACTGTTTAATCAAATTCAAATCGAACCATAAAAATTCCGGTTTAGGCAAGACATAGTACACCTCATTAAAACACCCCGAACAGCTTCTAAGCAACAGGACTGTAAATCTAATGGATTTTCAACTTATCTGCCGAGCGTAAGACCCTGGGGGGCTCGGGCTGTTTGCAATACCACGCTCCGTGATGACTAAGACAAAATCCACCGTCCGTAGCCACCAGCTCAGAGGGCAGGAGCTACGTACACCTCTTACACAGGAGAACTAAGGAACGAAACACAACAGAATTGTTATGGACACCCAGAACTCAAACAACGTCAAGTTTTAAAATACCTGTCAACTTGGACAATGTTCCTTAACTACCGATGTAGTTTGGTTTTCAGAGCCGACAACACCAAGATAGCCTCTTGATACAACACTGAGATGTGCCTTGTAAACAAATAACGCGTTAAAAATGGAAGAGGTTACGCTGCAGAGTAAAACAGGAGTACATACAAAAAAATGCTATAAAACGGTAGCAAAAGGTAACTAAAAGATACACGAATAAAGCGCGGGGAGCCAGCGGACCCGTCAGACCTGTGGGCTCGGACCTCAGCGCCAGGAAAACGCCGCAGAAGTGGATCAGAACTCTGCCGAGAAGCTGCACCAACGCGCCGGACCAGCTCTGTCAGCCCACCTCAACCTGCAGAAGTTCTCGCGTGGAAGTCACGAGGGATCGGACACGAACGCGTCTCACTGCGCTTGGGGAAGCGGAGGAGAGGACGGCAGGCGCACGGGCAGCCTTCGCTAAAATGAACGCTACAGAAAACAACAAGAATCGAGTCGTTAGATATCTGAGGTTTGAAAACGTATCGGAGGGAGAAATTCTCCCAGACCAAACCACCAAACAGCCGAAGCCTCTCCTCTTAAAATGCACGCACCGTTACACCAAAGGTTGAACGGATACTGAAGCCGTAGGATGCTCCGAGTTAAAACAATGAATTCTCAAATTCATGGAATTTTATCACTTCCTGACCTATTGCAAAATGCAACTTGAATGTGCCAAAGACAGTGCATAGGAATTACATTCAGCCCTCACTGCTGAAGACCGGCTTCTGAAACAAGGATCAAGACTTAAGCTGCTGCCAAGAAAAATGAAGCAAAACCACTTTCCTCCATCCCCCCCATCACCAGGATCCCATTCTCTGCGCACAGGTAAGACAGAACAAGCCTGGCTCTCTAACCGCAGGGTGCACGAACGCGTTTCTGCTCCCCACGGCTCACTCCTGCTAGCAGCACGTGTCACTAGTGGCATCCCGAGGGTTCGGGATCTCAAAAAGCACCAGCCACGGCAGGGCAAGCTCTGCAGCACTATTTTACAGCAGCAGGGACACGGAAAGGAGGTTTCCAGAAGCAAGGCAGATGTTCAGCTTCCATGCTCATCCGGTCTAATTCTACCACCACCTATGAATTGACCGATGCGAATGTTATCAAGCATTCAACAATGTCATGGCTACTTCAGCGACACCACTCGTAACGACATGTTTCCGCAATGCCGCGTTAATATTTTTATAAACCAACACGGAACTATACCCGTAGCACAGACTGCTACCGGGATAATTAAAAGAGAGCCTACGTTAACCCCTCACCTTCCCTACACTAAATTAAAAACAAGTTGCAAGGAGCTGCAAACTGCTCCAGAAGTGAGCTGGCGGAGCACCAGCGATTCGCTCGGCCACGCTCCGAGAAGTCACAGCGACGCTGAGCTCCGTCGCGAGCGGGAGCCCCAAAAAAGCTGGCAGTTATCTACTCGTTAGGAAATGCGTTTAATGAGGCAGCATATATACAAGATAATATTACCTTAAGTGACCTGAAAGTTGCGATGGAGAAAAGGCGAGCGAGCCGCTCCTCTCCCACCTCCTCTCCACTTTCAACCTGCTCTCCCAGCTGCCTCCCGAGATCAGAATCCTATATAAAAAACTCTCCTTTCCCTAGGCAGGCGCTCAAGAAGCAAAAGCCATCGTGTCCTCAGCGCTGTCAGGGAGGTGGGCATCACCAGACTGAAACCAACCCATCCAGGCTGCGTTCTCCTGAAGAAGGTGTTCCCCAAGGCGAACGCGGATCTCGTGATCCCACCATGGCAGTGCAGTCTGAGGAAGCTGCTTGGAGAGGAGCATGAAACCAGGCCAGGCAGAGCTGAGGAGCTGTGTCAGCCCTTGGTTCTCTTGCAAACCTACGCTGAAAGTGATCGAGTTCACAAAGAGCTAAGTGCGTGTGTGCACATACACACCTTTTAAACAAATAAACTTGGCTTTTCTCCATAGGGGACAAGGAAAGGGAAGCAATTAAATTGCAAGTCTTTAGTGCTCATTAATCATTTTTACTAATCCTAGTCTGCAATGTCGCTCTCAAGTCCACGCGCTTGGTGGGCATGAAATTGGCCAACCTAAAACAATCATTAAAAGTGCTGCTATTTATATATATATAGAGCTATATATATTTTCCAGAGCAGACTCATAAGCCATCATGCAAACCAGAAAATTCCAGATGCCTGCTCTTAACTATGATCTGCAGCTTTTTGTCTGCATTTAAAAATAAAATTAAAAAGACAAAAAAAAAAAAGGTCAATATTGCACATTGTGTTTTAAGAGCTGCTGGCACAGGAACTTTAGCCTGCATCTGCTGATGTCTAAACCACGAAGCGGTATCACGCCTCTGACGTGACCACGGGAAGACAGCTCACTGGGTGAGCTCCATCCCTGCTCTCTCCACCTGAAGAAGCCACACACTTTTCTCCCGCTTCCCACCGGGCAGGGGGACTCTCGGGATGACCAACGGCCAAAAAAAGCGACTCCGTTACACCCACCCGCCTCGGGCGTCACGTCAGGGAACGCGCTGAGTGGTTGACAGATTTCAATGCTAGAATAATAGAAAGACAACGTCACCGCAGTAAATTAAGCCTCGGGTATTGTCATTCGCTTTAAAGTGAATTCGGAGTCTGCAAAAGCGGCCGAAGGAGAACTCCGGAGGGGTCGAGTTCACCACTTCTCCATAAAACAGGTGCGGTATGTACAGCGTACACTGTCAGCTCCTCTTGCTGGAAAGGTACAATCTTCCTCTGCTCAGGAAAACTCCACAGCCAGCCAGTGAGGATGCCAAAGAGCCGGTCTCCAGCTGTTTTCTAGTGGGTATTTTATAGAGAGGATTATCTTACGTCACCCACTCAATGTACACAGTAGCAAGAAGAAGTTGCTGCCTGACATCAGATGCCCCAAGTGGAAGGACACACAGCCCAGCACCAACAGACCCAGACATCCAGCCTCTTCTTCTGTTCCTCAGTTCTTTTAAAAGGCCTCCCAAGGTGTAAAAAACTAACTATAAATTTCATTTTGTCAGTGTTCCAGATGGCTCTGGAAACTAATCTTGCATTAATCTCCAAGAAAAGGAATGCAAGCAACAAATTTACCATGAGGCTGGTACAGCGTGGTACCCCTCCTAGCTACCTTAACTCACTCTGGGTCTGAGTGCTTCCTCAAATAAAAAAAAAAGCAGTAGATCTAATGCAAAACTTGCAAGAGCAGGCAGAAAAGGAGCTTCTCCAACTGCAGGAAAAGAGCAATGAAGTTAACACTCAGACGTTAGTGTTCTCACCCACGGTTGGGGTCTGAACCTCTAGCATCAGGCAGCAACCTCACCAAATAGACACACCCTCGAAACCTCGTGTGAAACCCACCATCCTGCTCATCTTCTAACAGCGAGATTACAGGCTTTGTAACAGGTCTCTGGCACAAGAAATGTTTGGACTTCAGCATTCAAACTTCCTCAGAACGGGAAGGAACCGATCCCACGATTCATCCGGGCTCCAGACCTTGCCTCCTCATCGAAGAGAGGGCAGGGAAGCATCCAGAAGCCAGCCAGACCGCTTCTCCGAGGGGCTGGACTTGCTCTAAAACGCCATTCAAAAATTGTCCGTATCTCAGTAACACAATCACTCAATATTCCTTGAAAATTTCTCCCTGCAAAAAGATGTTTTTACAGCAGAAAAGACGCGGGCTGCTTTGTTGCTGCAGAAGTTATCAAGTCCCAAGGCAAAGCTGAGTGCACGCACCCCTTTCCCAAGCATTTCCTGGAATGCCAGCTTCGATCACGATGAGATTTCTTCTTGCCAAGCACAGGGAGCAGAAGAACAGAGGGTTTTTCCAAGAGTCCCAGAGAAAAGACTTCTCCGATACCGTTTACTGCAATCGGTGCAGACTCAGTCACTGCAACACCAACCGAAACTCCTGTTGACCACAGCGAAGTCTTCCAGACCAAGGAGGGAGGAGAAGAGACCGGAGCCTCAGCTCCTATTAAGGCGTTTGCATATACATTCCCAACCCGGGTCTTCAAAAAAAGGGAATTTTGCAAAAAAAGGCATTTTGGGAGGGGGAATGGCAAAAACTATGATTGTTGATAATCTCTGTGGAATTATAAATTGCTCATTTAAAAAACACGGTTAAAGGTAAGTGTCATATCTTTCCCTTGCTTGCCAATGTGTCCTTTCCATGAGTTCGTGTGCTATGTCTTCTGTAGATCAGGGGAAAACGGGCCGGGGGTAGAGGGTCCATCCAGTCCAGACAGAGTAAATGGGCCATGACTGTTCAGCACTGACGGAAACTAAGAGACAAAACAAGAATGATTAGGGAAGAGGCCATTTACATTTACTGTTCCTCTCTTATCTGTGCATGTAGAAGCTTCCCCAGGAAAATGAAAACAAAACCAGAACGCAACAAAGTAAAAAAAACCCTGAACTTTCAATCTTCTTGGTTTCCCCCAAAGTAATTTACTTTTTGAACGCCAAAGACTGCAGCAACCCAGCTATTAAACACTATAACCCGTGTCACCAGGAGGCCCCAGTCCGTCACCTCCGCGCTACGTCCTCAACTAGTCGCTGACTTTAACGCAGGTTGTTGGGAAACCACGGTCTAAATTGTTCCTCTGTTAATTATCAGCTATTTATAGAGAAAAACATCGAGTGCCTTTTCAGACCTACTTGTTTATTCCCTGTCCTCATGGTCATAGAAGCTACTTCCTTCATCTCCATGGAGATGACAGATAAAAACCCAAAAGACAACTAGTTAAATTTTACTCTTTGCCTAAGCAGACTCAGGCAGCAGACGTGGTTTATTCCAAAGTGGAAGGTGAAGGAAGAGCACGAGTAATTACAACTAAAGGATATTTGTTTGTTTGTTTAATATAGGGGTCTTTTACCTTATGCATTAGTTAAGAATATTTATTAAACAGAGTGATGCTGAGAATTCCCAACAACAGAAGACAGCAGAACATAAGAGATGAGAAAGAACCGTGCTACATATTGCCACAGAGATCACGCACACGATCTTCCTTCTTACTAGTGGCGAGATTAATTCATGTCTATCAACAGAAGAGACTGTTCAATGATTAAAAACAATCAATACAGTAGCAAAAATCAACTTCCAGGAAAAATCTCAACCTGCAAAGTTACAGGGAAGCAAGTTTTACAGGAAGGAACAGACCTGAAAAAAATAAATCTCTCACTACAGCACAGACGGCTATTAATTGAAAACATTTACAATGTTGGTGTGGAACACTAAAATTCAACGCTCTCAAAAGCCAACACAGGGGACAGAAAACAGAAAGATCACGGTTTTCCTTCTGCATCAGATATTTGGGCTGATTCCTGCAGGTCTGCTGAGGAAGGCACGGACAGATGGGCTTAAACTTGCTGGGACTTACCTGAAAGAGCGTATTAGCACCTTGCAACCTCGCAGGACTGAGAGGAGCAACTGGGCTGAGGGTACTCCAGAAGTGGATACTGGAGAGCAAGGGGCTGGGGGTCAGCAAGATGGGGGTCTGCAAAACACATCAAGAGGGTCAGCTGTGGGAGAGGAACGCACAGCACCTGGAAATCCAGCCACAAACATCTCAGTGCCTACAGCTGCGGAGGGCTGGGTCCAAACCTCAGGAACTCCTATTCCCTCCTCCTGCCTCCTCCTCCTCCCTTCCAACCCCACCGCAGCAGCAGCAGCAGCCGCTGCTATCCAGCTCTCCCCTCTTGTCCCAACTGCTGCCCGGCTCCTCCCGCACTGCAGGGACTTGGCAAAACTCAGCCTACGAACCCAAAAAGTGCAGACTGTGGGCGCACGCGTGGCCTGGGTGACACTGGAAGGGTTAAGCCACAACAAAAGACATTCACATCCAGCTTCTGAATATTCTGGATGTTCCAGGTTCACCGGCCAAACACTCCGAGGGGAGCCAAAAGAGCAACTCCACTTGATGTTTTTTTTTTCCCTGTCTTCAGCCATTTCAGTTTCCAACCAGCGGTTTCCCCACAGCTTCACTCTAATTCCAATTTATTAAAGAGATTAAATATATACAGAACAATTAAACAGCCTCGCTGGATTCAGTCCTCTTCCAAATTTTCCATGAGGCATAAAAGCTTTCCTTTCCCACACAAGGATAACAACCAAATTAAGCAGCTGCTTTACCGCTGCTAAGTCACAATACTCTGCTCTGAAGCAAACGCCTTTCGAATCGGGTAAAAGCAAGCTGCCAAACAGACACCTCCGAGGTTCTCTATTTTTAAAGTCTTTTCAGAATCAGCCTGAAGGATAAGGGCAGGGTTTCAGGTTTTCTGAAACCATTCCGTATCACCCTGGCAGGATTTACAAAGGATGCTGCTGGTGCTGGTTTGGGTCCTGCCTCCACACGCGAAGCCTGCACAGACGTGTACGGCTGACGCGCCACCGGGCACACTCTGGGGTGGAAGCTCATACTGATTGTGAGTAAAATTTCTGTTGCATAAAATGAAAAAAAAATAAATTAAAAAATATTTTGGAAAATGGGCGTGGCATCCTGAGTTTCAGAACTCCAAATACAATCTACTGACTACTCATTTTCCACCTGCCTTCCCTTACTGTTTTAAAATATAACCGCTGTTGTTACTTTAAAAAAAAAAAAACAAATAGGAAGGGATTTTAGGTTACCTGAGAGAAAAGTGCTGGAGTAAGAGAAGCAGTTGGGAGAGAAGGACTCAGAATCCCCAGCGGACTTGGATCGCTGCCTGTAATGACGAGAGTAGGAGCCAGCTCCAGCCCTTTGGGTTTTTTAGATCTGGAGAGGTGATTGGCAAATTCCTTCTCCAGCACAGATGAATCCTGCTCTTTGGGCTCCGGGGATTGATGCTGAAGGCTCTGAGCCTGCTCCAGCTGCTGAGAAGCCACGGACTCGATGTCCGTGTCAATGTCCAGGTCAGGATTAGAGCTCAGGGGCGGCGACGGGGGCGTGGAAGGAACTTGCAGAGTGGGAGAAACCGAGGATATGGGTGGAGTTGGGGTGAAGCTGGTGGTTAAGTTTGGCAAAGGTGCTGGAGCTTCGGGGACAGTTAACTTGGGGAGAACAAGCGTCTCCAAGGTCTGGAGAGTTTCTTCCGATCCCATGGGAAGAGAGGGCGCGGTTGAAGTGGCAGAAGCAGTGGAAGTGGCAGAGACCGCCGAAGTGGTCGAGACCAGGGGGACAGACGAAGGCTTTTTGGAGGGCATGGTGACAAACTTGATGACAGAGGGGGTGGGCTCCTGAGCAGGTTTCTTCTCTGTCAGCTTCTCCGCCGGATTCTCAATCTTGATGGACCTGAAGAGTTTGACGCTGGAAGAGTTCAGGGAGTTGAGAGTAAAGGAGGAGTACAGGCCTGAGTGGATATAGTCATTGCGGCTGGAGGATTTAGCACATGACTGAGACTTCTCCTTCCCACAGTTTTCCACATCCTTTGGAGCGCTGCTGACTTCCGCAAAACCAGTCATTTCAGGGTCTCCTTCTATACGGCCCACGACAAGTGGATCCATATTTAAAATCTCCGGGTAAGAAACAAACTTGTACACAAACTTCTTACCATTCACTTTTTTAATGATATTCTGTGGGTAAGAGGATACACATATTTAGACCGTCTTCAGATTAATTTGCTTCCTACAAACACTGCTTAAAATAGGCTGGGGAATTAGGTACTCTGTAATCTTTCATCAAAAAAGGTTTCTTTCTTCTAACAACGCACTGCATCCTTACACTTCAGTTATGCTCCCAAAGTATCATTTCCAGAGCTCGCAGACGAAACGTTAAAACAGGTGAGCTTAACCTGACATTAAATACACCAACAACAGCCTTAAAACTGCCAAGCAATTCTGTGTAACGTATTTTAAGGAACAAAAAATACCCACTACCCCCATCGCAGATCACTGACCCGGGTACCCTAAGTATAATCTAACAGCAGAACCTGCAGCATTAACGCTTACAAGGTGCAGAATCGAGCACTAATCCTTCAAATGAAACCACCTTTATTCTTAATAAGATAATAATAAAATAGTAGCTGAACTAGTCAGCAGGATGTAGGCTAATCAGCTACTTCAATACCACAAAATACCCTACGTCAAACTTGTTTTGCTTCTAAGCGAAAAGCCACACGCAATTTGGACTTTAAAAGATTCTTATTTATTGTACAATTAATATTACTGAGACCACTCAGCACAAAGTCAGGTTTGTGCTACCCAGTAATGAACCCCAAGGAACAGCCCACTTGCTACAAACCAGCAGGTTCCGCAGAAACGGTGTTTAATTTAATTCAATTTATTTTATTTTTTTTTTGTTACGCACACACAGTAACAGTTGTGGGATAAATGGTTTATTGGAACGAAGGAAAGACTCCCACGCTGGGGTTCTAGCTCAGCTTTTTGACACCACCTGACACTAATGAAAAGCTCTCACAAGTTATTAGGAGACACCAGCTCAAGAAGAAGAGCATCTTACTCTGCTGGACTTAACCCGCTGATCACACCAGAGGTGCCATTCTGAATTCATGGAGAAAAAGGAAAACACCTTGGGCTGCTTCACCGAAAAGCCTTAATTTGATAGCCCCTTCACGGAGAAGGTTTCGAGGTGGGGCAATATTCACCCTCTCAATCAGCATCATCATCCTGGCGCTTAAACCGGAGTGTTGAGGATTTGGACCCTCGCGAGGGTGTGTATTTTTGGAGAGGGGATTAATATTCAAAGACAGATTCGTTTTAGCAAAGACATACATCAGAGAAGTTAACGTTTTGCATGGAGCTGTCTAGGACCTTCTAAAATAACCGCCGGGGAGGAGATGCAGCACAATGATAAACAAAAGCAAAAAACAAGCTGCTCTAAACGGAAACTAGTACACCTTACTTAATCCTGGGAGGCAGGAGTGACACCTATCCCCTTGAAGAGAATGAAAAAGGAAACCAAGCTCATTAGGCAGAAGCTGGTAAGAGGGATAAGGATTTGAGGTGGGTTTATGGACTTTGTTACCTTCACATAATAGTATCTGAGAGCACGGCTGAGTTTATCATAGTTCATACTGGGCTTGTTCTTGCGGATTCCCCAGAGCCTGGCCACCTCCTCTGCCTGCAGCAGTTTGAACTCCCCGTCGTTGGAGGTCCAACAGATGATATTCTTGTTCTGAGGCTCTTGGAGGAGCTGGAGGAGGAACTGCCACAGGGTGATAGCACTGTCCATAGCAGTAAGCTGAAATTCAGAAAGGCAGGTAAGAAGCAACAGATTAGGAACAGCGCATTTTCTTCGTCTCCCTAGAAGGGGGTAATGGAGCAGAGATGTTCTTTCCAAAGCCAGCAAGAGTAAAAATTATTAGTCACCAGTCGTGAAAGATGTTCCCTGCAGAACAGAGAGGCTGAGAGCCAACTGCTGTCGTCTCCTCCCACATGTCAGTACTTTTCACATGGGTTATATTTAGCCTCATTTAACTAAATCAGGTCACTTTGGGTAAGTTGCAATGAGTCACTCTCCAAAAAAAAAAACCAAAATGTTTCGAAGTTGTTCCATGTTCACCCACCCCGACTTGTGCTGCTTTGAGAAACTGCTCAGGTGCTCCCAGGTAAAAGTCAAACCACCCACTTGCCGCCTCCCTTCCTTACCCGCACCCACCTCCAACCTTGGTGTCTCTACGAGAACAGCAGATCAACTGCTTAAGCTACGTGAGGATGCCAGCGCAGAACGAGTCCGTTTTCCCTCAGTTCACGTCATTCTGCCTCTCTGCAGGCAGCTCTCTCCACCAACCCCCAGTCTCCTCCCTTCCAAACCTCCTTTCCTCCCCAGATATCATCCCTGTCTTTCCTAAGAGCAAACATGAAAGTAAATAAAATATTTCAAATGCTGCCTTCGCTTTTCTCTTGCTTCCGGCCGTGTCTTACCTACATCAGTCATTTAGGCTGAGACTTTCTAGGACTAGTATCTGCCGGTTGATTCATGCACTTCCAGCGCAGTTTTCACGCACGGAAGCTGTCAATGTATGTCAAAAACGAAGCTGTCACGAGGCACCAGAGCTAACATTTATCCTTGACCATATCTGACTACACCAAACAGTATTTCCACTGGTATTTTTAACTAATAATCCTGCCTGCACCAGGGAAGTATAAGGTACACTGTGAATTAAACCAGATAAAATTATATTAATTCAGTATCCCATACGGATTCTCTTACTCCAGCTCTGAACGGCTCCTATTAACACAGCTCAAACTTCTCCCAATGAAATAAAAACAACTCCAGTCACTCTGGAATAAGAACCATCGTGACGAATTACACTAAAATCGTTTTGATACGCAGAACTGCAACATTTCCCCCCAAACACACCCAGTCAAACCTCAATAAAGCCAAACCTAAAGAGCGCAGGGGTTTCCATCTGGGTGACTCCGCAGCTCAAGCGACCAAAACACTATTCCCAAGAAGCTCCAAAACAGAGGCACCGAGTCCAATTCAGGACCCACACCCGTATCGTTTGAAGTCCATGTACGCAGGGCTAAGTTTAAGATTCAGCTGGGACTGCCAGTTCATCTTCGTTACCAAAGCCTTTTATTCCAATCTCGTTACTGCCCAGCACTTATCCAGCCCTATATAAGGAAGAGAACGGTCTACGTGTCAGAGCTTCAGAATTTAGTCAGCCCTGTAAAAGGATTACTGCTGACAGTTTACAGGACTACACATTCTTATTTAAACAAGGTGCCCTACGGCAGGTACTTTTTTGGGCAGAGCCCGTTGCATTTAACCTATTTTTAAGACTACCTGCCTAATGGCATGCTGACGTGACTACGCAGGGATGCTGCATTGATCTAGCCAGTTTAAATTGCTGCAATTACAGGGAACAATCTCAAAATGAAGGACACCCACACCACCTTGCTATGGTGGCCTGAGGTGCTTTCCTCGTTAATTACTGTATGCGTACAACTCCGTGCTTGCCCAAATTAATTGCTCGGTACTCTAAGAAAATATCAGCTGCCGAGCGCTCCGCTTTGAGACTCTTCCCACACTGCACCGTGAACCGTACGGGAACTCGGGGCCAGGCAACCACATGAAAACTCTTCTAGGACCTCTCTGGTATTCACGTTTGCCAGCAACATTTTGGATCTGCCTGCTGGCAAGGCAGAGGCCGTGCACGCCGCGGAGCAGCGCGAGCGGAGCTCGTTATCCTGTCAGGATGATGCACATGCACGGGGTGTTGTGTAGACATAAGGACTTGATTCCACCGTTCCGCAGAGCTGTCAATACTAGTGATATGTGTTAACAGAGAAAGAGCAGGGAAACGAAGCTGAGTGATTATTCCCACGCTACATTTATCTACAGCACTTTCCCAAGCCATGAGCAGCACTGCACCAAACAGTGCTGACTGATGCAATGGGAGGCAACCACCTAGGAATTAGATTAGCAGAGGAATTGTGGAGCGGCAAAGGCTTTTTTTTCCCCCCACCTCTTCCTAAAAACCCATGCAGATTTCATCCCAGAATTTAAATGCTATTATTTCATTGGGCTGCTTCCCTTTAATAAGGAGTACCTTGTCACGATCCCAAAGCTCACCAACCTCCACCGCAGTCAAGAGTTAACGCCCAGGTCACGGCTGGCTTTGGATCGAGTTGGAGACAGACAACGGTGACAGCCCAGCACCCTGACAGCACAAACCTCAGCAACAGAGTGACCAAAATGATGGAAGAGACAAGATCTTTTTTAAAAACCCCTTTTACCGTGACGAGCGATGTTGTTCCGAGGAGCATTTACCAAAATAAAAGAGATCGCACTGCCCAGATCCCAAGTACTGCAGCTTTCCAGCTGGAAGGATCCTTGTCCCAGGGGCACGGTTACAGCCTGTTCTGGAGCGTTAGATGGATGGAGTTACTGCTGGTCCTTCTGGAATGTCCAGGCTCGAGGGTTGTCATGATTCCATCCATCATTTGGAGGCTACAGCGCATATGCTCAGCACCCTCCGCTCTAAAAAGTCTTGTGTTAGACACCTAAACAACAGGGTGGAGAAGTTTTGCTTCTTCCTTGGCTGACACAGGAGCAGAGAGCACTTTGGAATCGTTAATGGATAGATTATGTTACATACGAGAGAATTAACGTCCCTCTTTATTAAATATTTATTGTGCACTACAGGAAACAAATGGGGAAATACCTCAAGGGAATGGGGAATATTGAGGTTTTTTCTAAAGATTTTTCTACAGGCAAATTTTTCAACCCTCCAAAGTGGTCAAAGCAATGGGACCAGAGGTGGACCTTGCCCCTCCAGAGCCCAGGAGTAAGCTGTAACTGGGAAAGTACACCACACACAGGGAAGAGGAGGTTGTACTATGAATCAAGACATCTCATCTAACTTTTTTTATTAAAGCTGCTTTGATACAGCACAAGAATGCATCAAAGAACTGTTGTCTCTTCAGGAAAAAGAATTTTAAAAACCCCATCACACAAGATGTAAAATTAAAACCAGCATAGGCGAGATGAGCACTTCTCTTTGGTTCAGAAGAACCGACTAACATGTTAAAAAGGTTCTTCCTTCTTCAGCACCTGGGGCAGAAGGCGGGTGACACCTTTCATGAGCCTTTACCTTGCAACCACAGCAGCAGTTCAAGCTCCTTGTGCTGCCTGAGCTTTGCAGAACATCTTCAGCTGCCCTGGCACACGGGACCCGCTGTGGGAGAGGCTCCCGTCCACACCACGGCCATCGTCAGGGCTACACGCTCAAAAGCATCCCGCTCCTGCGCTGACACCAGAAGGAATTCAGAGGATCCTCTCATCCTTTTAATTCAGACACACAGCAAACCCCACATTCTTCAGCCCATTAATTAAAGAGCCTGGGATGAAGACAGGAGCCCACTGTCCTACCCCACCACTGGTGAGATGTTGCTTCTCTCACGATTTGGAGACAGAATTTTGACTGCTTTCAAAACTACATCTCCCTTCGTGAAAAGGCACCAGTCTCCCAGCCCAGCTCCCCGTCGGCATAAAAAGCCCAGTGGTTTGATTGCTTTTTCTTCAAGATGAATACACCAATCATTACAAGCACGCCACTGCAAGCCGTCTTTCTGCTGAAGGTTATTTTCCTTATAACCGTCCATGGAGAAAGGAAAACGTCTCACTTGGAAAGACAATGAGGGAATTAGGCAGAGTGGCAATACTGCTGCTTGTGACGACGGCCTTTCCACTTCTGCAACACTTGAGTGCGAGGAAAAAATAGTTGCTAGAGGCAGCGGGCAGTTATACTTTGTAATGAGTATGCTAAAATAGAGCTCTATTATTGTCTTGAGATCTTCTCTGACGCCTACAGATGACCCTTGAAGTGTACCGAGTAGCTGACAGAATTTGGCTGCAGTACTCTAAATACAAGCGCTGCAAACTTGAGCTTTCTCTTGTTGCTGCAGCTTCGTTTGAGGTCGTTGTAGCTTTGTTTGAGGCCTTGACTTTACAAAGCCTTGAGTTCACATAAAAAAAAAAGTGCCAGGACACAAGATATGAATCTTTTCCGGTGACAGCTCCTCGTGCATCTGGGCCACAATGTGCTCCACACAACCCATCTGATGACAGAGCCTCGAGGCTTTGCGTCTTCAGTGGAAGGAGAGTGTGCAATCACTGGGTGGCACAGCAGGCCGGAGGAAGGGGTTAGGAAGTGGCACCCGGTCACCTCTCCCGTGGCCAGCAGCCACGCTTACCAGCGCAAAACAAACTCCAGCGCTCATCCCTTTGTGCTCAGAGGGATGCCCCGCTGTGTCCCCGCAAGGCAGCGGAGGTAGGACCAGGAGAGCGTCTGCCCTGAGCCCTGTCTTCGAGGTCTTCTAGATTTCCTGCACTTTGACTCAACACCAGGAACAGCTCAAATCATCGTTCGCCTCGATTTGTTCCAACAGCCTCTTACAAGCATCTGCTGCCTGATGACTTCTGCAGATGGACTGAACAAAGCAGTTGGGTCTACAGCCTTGTCAGAGCCCACACAGGAAGAGAGGATGGTGCACAGGACAGAAAGGATGTCACACGGACGTCACACAGCGAGAACGAAATTTAAATGGCATGGTTTGAGCTGTCCGGGTGTTGGCACCAAAGTGACATCTCAAAAGATGACTCCGGAAGCAGCACAGAGTAAACACAGAGTGACTCAGAAACCTCAAATCACAAAGGGTTTGTGGGGCAAAAAACCAAAAACAAAAAAGGTGGCAGCAGTAGCTCCGAGATGGTCTCAGGGACCTCACACTTGGTGGTACGAGTCAGAGATTCACTTCACTGCCCAAAACTATTCCCATGGTTTCTTAACAGTCTAAGATAGCCATGGTGTGTGAACAGAAGGAATTTGTAGATAATAACTCCTGCTACATTGTGCAATGTTCCTGTGGACATAAGGCCTTGAGAGTTGTTCCAGGAAAATAAACAGAGTAACTTCGGTTGGAGGAGATTTTTGGAGGTCACGGGCCCAACTCCTTGCTCAAAACAGAGTTAACTTCAAAGTCAGATCGGGTTTTTCAGTGACTTTGTCCAGGCAACTAACGGAATAAACGGCTGCCCTATTCCTTTTATTTTAGTAAAGGGACAAAGAGGTGTAACAGTGCTGATGAAGTATCTAATTAAGCGGTTATCAACACACAACCAAGCAACAACTTCATTAGCAGAGCACTACCCCATTTACTAATAAACCTGTCATAAGGTATTTTCAAGCTCCTGGAACCGCGATTCTCCTGAACTAGCACCTTTAGGATTTTATTAGTTTTGATTCATTTCAGAAAGAACCTGCTGCCCAAACTCCAGCCTCTTCAGGACGTCTAGATACCGACACAGGCTGATGTGGCGGGAAGGGTGTTAAGGGTATTTAGTCCTTCTCCAGGACACACCGAGCATTGTAAAAGTACTTTACCTACTGTCACCATCACTTGTTAACTCACAGGTGAATTACTAGTTACAAGCCTGTTCTACGTGTATAAAGTTACTATTTGCATGGGATTAAACCAGAGATGCAGATTGCTACACCTGCAACAAAAAGAATTCCAAGCCCTGGCAGCTTTCCAAGTAGCAATCAAATTATACCTTTGCTAATAAACACTAAAATCAGGCAAGAATAAGAAAAAAAAAAAAAACAAAACACCCTAGACTCCAATAAATGCTTGTCTTCCCCTCGGCTCTGGCACTCGCTGCACCGCCGTTTCCAAACTGCTCAGGAAAATCAGCTTGTTCCGAAGGAGAAGCCGCGGTTATCGAGGCAGGAAGCTCCTTGGAAGGAAATGCCGGAGGATGTCCTCATGATAAGAGCTGCTCCAGAGTTTTCATTGCCTAATCCCACTCCAAGTTTGACTGTTTTATTTACTTAAAACAAACACTGTGATAAATTTGGGGTTCCTGGCTCAAAAATTAAGTTACTTTACATGAAATTAAGGTGTTAACAAATATTTTGGGGTTCCGCAGCGAAGCGCTGCAGCTTTTTAACTCCTATCTGAGAAACAACCATTTCCTTTTCTTACTGAGTATTTTCTAGCCTTCTCCACCTTTCTGTTTTAGCCAACAAGCAACAGAAAACAAGCCATGAAGGGGTCAGGATTCCCATCGGACTCGTGGCTGAAGACTCAAGTGGGTAGAAGCAGACGAGACAAACAGCTTTGGGGGTATTTTGAACCTTGATACAGAGACACTGGTGCCTGCTTTGATTTTGACCAACACACTCTGACACCTAAAATCGTTAAACCTGTCAGAACACAGCCGATAAGGGGAGTTCAAAGCCCAGTCCAGGCACGTGCCCCCGCTGCTACAATCCCCCCAACCCTCCATCCCTGGCTAAGGATGACTGACACCCTGGCGCAGCCTGTTTTACAGACAGCAGCCATCCTTTCCCCGCTTTTCTGTACCACGATCAAGAGTCTCTCCCTTTTCCACCTCTCCTTTTACAAAATACGAGACCAGAGAGAACAGGGGAAGGCTGAGGACAAACAGAGAGAACGGCGAACGTCAATAGTGAAATGCCTTTGATCAGCTGGTTGGTTTCTGACAGTGACGTGATTGTTTCCGAGTAAGCCATAAAAATACTGATTTCCGAGGAAGCTCCTCTCTAAGTAGATTACACTCGCTTCCTCCTTATCTGCCGCCACAATGGGCTGAGGGGAATGTTTACCAACAGCAGATTAAATAAACTCCAAGGGGCACAATGCGCCTGCTGAAAGTAAAAGCATCCTTGTTTAGGAGTAAGGGTCGGGTCCCCACGTCACGCCACGGAGTAAGCCCCGAACAAAAGGTTACATGTTCTATGTTGATCCTAACTTTATTATGAAAAGGAAGTCGCATTTAAGATGGAAAAGGTTTCCTTTAATAATGTTTATAATACACTCGGCCTGGTTGCTATGACGATGGAACAACTATTCTCTACAAACAGGCGCCAAGACCCTAAAAATAAACAGGCCGACAAAAAAAAAAAAATCACGAACACGCAGCTTTGTCAGGCAGGCTGTGCCTGGTGCAGGGATCATGTTTGTTCTCAATATGATGAAGATAAAGAAATGCTAATGACTAGATCCTGCCCCCACTGAGCGGAGCACTCGCCTACAAAGCGATTCTTGCATTTCTCAGGAGCTGCTCCTTAAAAACAACACCACCGGAGCCAGAACTCTGGATTCCAACCCCCCTCAGGCAGCGGCACAAGGGGGATTATGAGAAGTTTGCCTGCGAAAATAAGGTAAGTGCCGTGGAATTAACACACAAGTACACGCATATACGTGTGTGTGTCTTTGTGTATACGCATACAAAATAATAAAAGTGTAACAGCATGTATTTGCATACTTTCTCCATGGGCTCACTTATTGATGTGGGCAGGCATCCACCCATTTCACAAAGAGAGGAGTACACAAGTATTTAAAAAACAGAAAAACCAACAGCGGCAGAGTCGGGGATAAAAAAAAAACGCAACAAAACAAAAAAACCCAACAGAACACCACAACCCCAAAGCAACCACTTGATCCCAGCCTGTCGCTCTCATCTCCCATCAACAGAGAGAGGCGGACCCAGCACCGAGCACCCCTCCCGCCTGGGCAGCCCCAAAACCCGGCCACGAAGAACAGACACCCGGCGAGGCGCCCCGGGAAGGCTTCTCCCTTCTCCCCGCTCCGTTCCTCCGGGAGGAGTGGCTGCGGAGCGGGGCAGCGGCTCGGGGCTGGTCCCGGGCCGCCCGCTGATCGCAGTCCCGGGGCGGGCTGCCGCCTTGCGAAGCCACCGCTTTCGTTTCCCGGCTTCCCGAGCCCGGCGCA
>VZZY01008462.1:726885-776102 GCA_013400335.1 Eurystomus gularis | reverse complement strand
CGCAGCCATGTGCCCGCGGCCCGGCCCGGCCCCGGGGCTCGGCCCGCTCCCGGCAGGCGTTTTCGCGGCGTGTCGGGAATAACACGGACTCCCCCCCCTTCCCGCGCTGGGGTGCACGGAGGGAGCGGGGCTGGGCTGGGCAAGGCCGGGGTCCCCCAAGCACTGCGGGCCAATGGCCAGGTCAGCAGAGGGCTGGAGCGAGCCGCGGAACAGCAAGGCGTTTTAAAAGTTGGAAAAAATAAAAAGAATTCCTGCAAAACTGGGGAGGGGGCCAGGCAGAGTGCGGTGTAGGCGAAGGTCGGGGGCTCATGGGACAGCCCAGCGCGGTCACTCCCCCCCGGCGCTCCTGCTCTTCCCTGCGCTGAGAAACCTGCAGGTAAAAGTCTCCCTCCCCAGGACAAAGGCAGTGCCAGGCACTGGTGTTCTCCCCCGGGAACATGGTGGCACAGGCCACTCAGTTCCCAAAACCCACCAGCAGTTCCCCGCAGAAGGCCGCGGGGTTTGGCCACGGCTTTGTGGATGTTCTCTCCTCCTGGATCTTGGAATCATAGAATCATTCAGGTTGGAAAAGACCCTTGGCATCATCAAGTCCAACCATCAACCCTACTCCATGAGTTCTCCCCTAAACCATATCCCCCAACACCACCCTTAAACACCTCCAGGGATGGTGACTCCACCACCTCCCTGCGCAGCCCATTCCAGTACCTTGACTACTCTTTCCATGACATTTGTTTTCCTGATGTCCATCTATTTTCTCCATGCCCAATGCCAGCATGCTGGTGGCCAAGGCACGATGCCTGCGCGCTCCCCAGGCTGGGCTGGCTGCAGGAGGGCAGGCAAGAGACTGCACCCGCAGCAGGAGCCTTAATCACACCAAAGCTCGTTAAAGCTGCCCGTGCCCACACACAAGCCCCCAGGATACCGCTCTTCCATGGCCAGGTACTGCTTGTTGCTGAGGTGCCTCGGCCTGTGGATGAGCAGTCTCGACCCTGAGGTATCTACTATAAAAGCACGCGTTCCTACCAGTTTGAGAGGCAAATTATTTTCCATTGGATCAGGCATCAGGAGCAGAAGGTGAAGCACTGAGAAGGCAGCGCTCTCCCACTTCCCTGCGATGAGCAAACAGCCCTCGCTGCCTCGCCATCAGATTCCCACCCGTTGGCAGAGAAGAAAAAAAAAAAATCTAAGCCTCGCTTCACTGTCAAACGCTGCACATGCTAAAACATGCAGCTTTTGGTTTCCTAGACACATGCCGGTAAAAGGTTAACCGCCTTAGTACAAAGGCTTCGCTGCACATTTCACCCAGCCATTCCCTCCCAGACTTGAGTCCTGCTCGATCCGTGGGTACCAGCCCCAGCACCGCACACCCCGGTACGTTTGTGCCGGGGAAATACCATCAGCCCCAAAGACACCAGTTGTAGCTAAGATCCCAGTTCAGCCCCAGCAGCTCCAGCTGCAATTAGTGCTGCTTCTGTGAAGGCAAATTCCACATCACTACCAGGTCATCTTCAGCTGGTCCCGTTTCGTGGAGCCAAATGAAGTGAAAGGAGGCTGGTGAGCTTGGGAGCAAGACAGAACCCAGTGTTGCATTGCACAATACCTTTAAATAACCCTTTATCAGCACGTACTGCACAATCACAGGGAATCAGAAGGGAGATGAAAGCAGAGAAGGGAATCGAGACGTCTTTTCACTACAGAGAAGTAGTTCGGGGAGTTCCCCAGACAGTGCTTTCTGAGATGGGGAGAGAGGAAGTTTTCAACCAAGCTGACCATCATTTGTTTATTTAAAGAAGTTCACTGTCACATTTTAAAATAAAGAGAATAGTTTCTGGTTTTCCCACCTCCACTTTCAAAAGATAAAATAAGTGTAAGAGAGAGACAGGGCTGGGAGGAAAAGAAAAGGGTAAGGAAAAAGGACAAGAAAATCCCCCACGAGTCCAGAATCAGTTTCTTCAGCTTTCAAAACAATTAAAGCCCCTTTGAAATGAAAGCATGTGCTGCTTGTTCTTCCTCATGGAAAGCATCGGTCGTTATTTCCACAGAGCACATCACGTTATCGGTACCACTTTTCCTTTGGGAACGCCCAAACCAGGAAGCACTGACCCAGGAGCAGAGGTCTGGAGCTCGGGAGGCCCCTTCCCGTGGCCCTGACCATCCTCAGCTCCACCTGATCTTCTGCTCTGCACATCACTCAAATACAACTAACGCTCCAGGGCGAGCCAGGCTTGCTAACAACGACCACAAGCCTTTGGTGCAGCGCTTCCCGGCACCCATCCTTCTTGTCTTCTGCTGTGCTCCATCCTAACCTCTTGCTCTGTTTAGAGCTTGGAGTCTCCTCCCACACTGAATCAAGAAACAAAGAGGAGAATAAAGAAAAGCCCTGTGCTCTCTCAGACTCTTCCTGTAGAGTCACACGTGGGAGGTTTGCCAACATCTGCATGTGTGTACCTCAAACAGCGAAATCCATTTGTTTGGGAAAGGACCAGCACCTGGCTTTGCACAACTCGCTCAGGGAGCGCTCCTGGAGCCAGCTGGTTTCTCCAGGAGCTCCTGCAGCCTACGTGGCAATGAACAACCTCGGGGACTTGAGTATATTTTCCTCGTTTGGCACCGAGCATCACTTACGTGCAAAGTGGGAGAGCGATACAGCTCCGAAAAGGAACATTTCACAAGAGACACCATCACACGAACCCAGCGTTTCAGCACACGTGCCAGACTCAAGTGGGGTCCGAACACGTTTTCCAAACAGCAAACAGCAGAGCTCCATCTCGGAGCGCACCACAACAACTCCAGATTCTTCCCCGGCTTTGTTCCCACTTGCCATCAGCCAGCTCTACCAGCACACCCAAAAATTTCCTGTTTCCCCAGCACTCGGTTAGGAAACAATGCACGAGCTGAACCCCAAAAGACAATGCAGGCTGCCGTGGAAGAGGGACAGCACACCAATCACCTCCTCTGTAGCATCCCAAAGACCTAGAGGGCTTCAGCCACGGCTGTATCAGCTGGGGTAACTCCACCGAGGAGCAATCAAAGCATCTTTTTTAGAGGGATAATAAATTTCCTACTTTGGGCAACTCTCACTTTGTTCTGCTTCCCCTGCCGTGGGTTTGCAATCCAACGTGGGCTTGTTCCTATCTTAGGCATCATCACAAGGGAAAAAAAAAATATAGGACAGACAAAGGGATGGAATAAAAATCAAGCAAGCAACAAGGCAGGGTTTGGAAGAACTCATACGCAAAGACCTTTTAAAAAAGCAGCTCACATGCAAAGGCATTTTAAAGAGAAAGAGGCAACAGAAAAAGGAAGTCAAACAAATACATTTCAGTTGAGATTTCTGGTGAAGGTTAATCAGATGGCAGCACCTAGAAATAGATTTTGCAAGCTCTGAGGCAAGGACAAAGTCATGAAGTGATCTGTAACTGCCAGTTCCAGGAAAACACAGGACAGCCCAGTCAGAAAGCACAGAGATTTCCAAAAGCACTGACTTATCAAAAAGTGAAATCTTGCTGCAAGGTCCTGACTTTGCCAACACATGGTCTTTGGCTTGAGAGAGTGACAGGAGGAAGCGGGGAAGCGCAGGCACCGGGCAAGCCAGGAAATTATGGAGCAGCTAATCAGACCCTAACGAGGCCTTGCTCCAGAGTAGGGAGGTGCTATTTTAATGCAGCCCCCAACTCTGGGACTGAGCTTTGCAAGAGTACTGGGAATCTAAAAGTCATTAAATAAGCAGAACAGCCACGGGAGGTTCTGTAACAAGAGGATGCCCTCATGAGGGAAAAAACCTCTAAATCAAGGAAGGGTTGTTTGTCCATTTTCAAAGTTTCACAGCAAAAATCCACTCATTGCTCTCTCAAGAGAGATGCTCTGTCCTGGTTTGAGTTAGAAACAAACCAACTCATGCTCTCACAAAGTTTTAACGTTCAACACCGTCTCAGATCACTAAGGCTTCAACTACCAATAGTAGCACCTTAAACCACAGCCCGAGACATCCTTGGAGGTGGAAGGGGGGTGAAAGGAGGCAAGCCCTTTCGCTTGCCTTCCAAAGTGCCCTCTGAGAAAGCCGGGTTGCTGGACACCATCGGCAGGAGCAGCACAAGTCACGCAGCAGCACCCATGGGCGGCTGGATGGTCCCACTCTGGGGCTGCCAACCACCCCCTGACCCTACAGAAGCTCTACCAAAGAGTGGGCACGAGTGCTAGTTTGCCTACGAGGCCTAGATGGTGCTAGTCATCAACCTGACAAGTTTATGGCTGGAAATCTGCTGTCACTTGGTTCAGAGCAGCTTCCCACCCTGCTCACAACCCACAGCAAAGCCCCACGGCACTGCAACCCACATAAACGCAACACTTCTCGTAGAGATGCCACCTCCAGCGTCCCAGGATGTGGTGGCAATTGCTCATGGGTTCACAGAGGTCACAAAGATGCTGCAGGATGCCCACAGAGTGTTACAAGGCATGGAGAGGCCCACAAACATTAGTTGCCTTTGCTGGGCTGAAAGGAGCAACTTGAAGAAGATGGAGAATTAACTCCGTTCCCATCCTCACATTCCCTTTCATGCCCAAGCTGCCAACGATCTCGTATTTCTCAGGCCCAATCCTGGTTTTTTGCACTCTGGCTTTTCAGTCCTCTGAGTTTCCTTTGCAAAGAGCAGCTCTGCCTCTGCTTTGTTGTTTGCTGCTGCTCTCCAAAAGCCACAGATCTGCGCTGGCTTCAAACCCTTGTTGCTTCTGAGTCTACAAACGCAAGAGGCCCTGCCTCAAGGGCCGAGCAATCTGCACACTCATGGCAGATAAGAGGCAGAGAGGAAGTTCAGCTTCCTACAGCAGGCACAGGGTGGCTAATCCGGTCCACGAGCCTCCATCTCCTCTCCCTCGGGAGATATTTGACTGGGGCAAGCCCAAGGCTTGTCAGCAGACAGCCACGCAGGGGAGGTCATGGCTGCAGTGAAATACTCCGCTGAGCAGGACCTGCACTGCCCAGGTCATACAACCACTGCTAACATTCAAAGTCACGCTCAACCACTCAGTTCGGGAAAAAGCAGAATTACCCAGGTACACGAGAGGAACCAGACACAGCAGTCGGAGCTCTGATGTTTGGTTTGTTTGAGTTTTTTTTTCTTTTCAGAAGGACTACTCTCCACTGACTCAGGTAGGCTTGGAGGTGGTTTCAGCTGCTTATGAAAGTTAAGCCCTAAAGCTGTGCACCAGATCTCTGGTTATTACACAACATTGCCAAACTAGTTTCCACCATGTTACTTACACATCCCTTCTCCTACTAAAGGGAAAATTGCCCTTGTGAAGTTCTCACATCCTGAATAAAATTCCCGAATACCACTCTTAAAAGCTTCACTCATCCTCCTCTTGGCCCGACCCAACAGCACCATCACAGCTGGTAACAACCGGGCAAAGCCAGGACCCATCGTGGCCATTTAAATGGCATCTAGAAATTCACCTCAGAGCCTGTTGTTTGCGCAAACAACCCAAGGTCTGGAATAGAAGAGGTGAGAAGCAGACTGCAGTGTGCTCAGCTCTCCCAGCAAGGAGCTGTGAAACTGCAGTCGGGGGGGGAATTGGTGTAATTCACAGCGAAAAACCAACATTTCCAAAAGCGAACACAGATCCGGGGATATCAAATCACGTATCTGATTTCCCCCCCTCCCACCACATACTTTCTAAGCCAAAATAGGCTTTATCTGGTTGGATTTTCCAGGGAAGCAGGGAAGGATAAGCCCTTTCTGTACCACTGCCCAGTTCCTGGATCAAACAACAAGCAGCGCACGCCTGACCAGACACCAACAACATCCCCCCATCCTCTCCCATGGGACTCCAGCCAGGGAATTTATCATCTTCTCCTGGAATCATCAGAAAGCAAAGTGTTTTACCTGCACAGGCAGTGGAGAGCAGCTCCTAGGAAAGGTGCATCCCTGCAAACAACCTGTCCAAAGTCCATCCTAAAAACAAGGACCCAGCCTGGGCTTAGGATCACCAAGCCCTGCAGGGCAAGCGAGGAACAAAAGCTTTATTCCTACACAGAGACGTTCTTCCCTGCTCCAGCCACCTGCTCGGAAAGCTGATTATGAAGCAGTAAGTCATCCAGCACGGCCAAGTCAAGGCAGCTGTTTTAATTTAGCTCTTCTGGTTATTAAGCTTCCCTGTGCCCTTAACCCCTCTGCTCCCAGGGCAGCAGCTCTGGGAAGGTCCCCCCAAGCCTCTCACCATCTGACAGTGGGGAGAGGTGAGCAGAGCATCAGCTGCAGCACAAGGCCACGACACACCTCACTTCTCTCCAAGGCAACCTTGCGTTTCGTGCTTAGTAATGGCTCCAGAAGACCTTGAACCACATCCCAGGACACATGCAAACCAACAAAAGGCTTCTGTCTTTTTTCCCTCCAGCTTCATGCTGGAGAAGTGCTCCTGAGCCACCTGAGGGTTAACAACTTGCTGATGGGGCTGCAAACCTCCTCCACCTGTTTGCCATCGCCAGCTCCCACCTTTCCTTACTCGGGGCCAAGATGTGCTGGTCCAGCACCATGTGCTGGTGGCTAGCTGGGCCAGCTCAGCTGACCTCTGTGCTCCTGCAGATATTTGCCTCTTTCCCAGCCTGTGTGGTCCCATGCCCTCAAAAGCTCTTTCTTACTCTTCAGGGAAAATTCCAGGCTCCAGTCCGCTCCCTGCCCCAAGCCATCTTCTGCTGTGTAACCACCAGGAGAAACAGAAACCACACCGAGAACTGCATTTGCCCCAAAGAAAACTGGACTCTGGGAGAGAAAATTGTTAATAAAAACCCAGTTCTGATTTTACTGGGTCAAAAAAGACAAACCTAACGATCCAACTTAGAGGTACGTTTCCAAAGGGGCCTCAAACCAAGCTGTGGATTTGCACCAGCCCTTATCTCCTCTCAAAGGATGAGCAGCCAGCACGAGCTCGCCGTGGGCTGCAGCTCGGGGATGTCAGTGCTGTCACTGGGGCTGCTGAAGATGGAGGGCTCTGCACTGCGCACGGCTAAATCCAGAGCCACAGCTGCAAATTTAGAAACAGCGCCTGAATTTCTCTTTGTGCTCTCCCACGTCCTGCCCTGCTACAACTCCTGTCTGCCTGCATTTCATTTCTTAAAAGGCACTGCTTAGCAACCTGGCAGCCTTTGCACTTCCAGCACAAGGCAACCGGTTCCTCCCAATCCCGCTCCTCCAACTGGGGAACCATGGCAGGCACACGGTCCCGTTCGCTGAACGGCACCATCCGAGATGGAGCCAGGTCATAACCCAGCAGCCCCGGTGAGGCGGGTGCAGCTTGTGTCACCTCTTGGCAGCTCCGGTGTGTTTTTGTCCGTGGGAAGCCAGAAGGGTCCTGATCCCTCAGATCCCATCTGTGCTTCCACAACGAACGTTGCTGCTGTGGAGTAATATCCTCACTGGAGCAAAGGATAGGTAATTACCGAGCCTTCAGTAAACCTTTTAAGCCATTCATCCAAAGTCCCCAGAGGGAAGCAGGTGAGACTAATACGCACTGCACAAGAGATACGCATCTGGGGTATTTTATTTTATAAAAAAATCTCTCCCCACCCTTTGCGGTTTGTTTAAAAGGAATGGCAAAACAAACCTGGAAAGCTGCGAGGCCCCGCTGCCAGTGCTCCCAGCCCTGTCCTCCACGGCGGATCCACCCCGGGCCAGCGTGGACTTTGCGAGAAGCTGCTGGAGAACAGAGAAGGGCCTGGGACTAAGGACGAGGCACAGCTCTTGGTGCTCCGCAGTTTGGAAACATGCAATTGCCCCAGTTGCCTTCGGCTGCGAGCGGAGGGAGGCAGGATGGGGCAGGTCCAAAATGAACAGGGAGTGCTGTGAAAGAGTCTGGAGCAAGGGAGAAGAGTAAAGGGGGACAGATAAAAGCACGAGACGGGCATGAGTCATGTTGGCGTACGGCCTCCGAAGAGAGCCCTCGAGCAAAGAGGGTATGAAGTAAATTCCCAGTCAGGCAAAAACCCACTAAAACAAGAGGCAACCCAAAATAGGCTCTGGCATACCTGTCTCCTCTGGCTCGTCATTAAAGGCTTGGCATCACCCGAACTTGGGCTGTGCTTCTCCTTGGCATCTGGTCATGCTTGGCCAGGCCAGGGCAGAGGCAGAAGCACTCACGGTGCATCCTCGCTCCCCGAGGCAGCCCCAGATCTCCAGCTAAGCGTTGCAGAAGCTGCCTTCCTTCCCCAGAGGGGAGAGCTCTCTCCAGAGCCAGCGTGAGGGCTGCAGGCCTCACACACGTCCACTCGCACATGCAGGAAAGAAACCCCGCTGCAGGCAGCTACTTTCCCTTCAGCTGATCCACACTTACGATCTAAGGATGAAGAAGTTTAAGCTGGGATCTAGAAACCGGCCCTCCCAGACCTCTGGGGAAGGCTTGGATCTGAAGTCAAGCAGTGCAGCTCCAGCTATTTCTGTCGTAAACCCTTCTCTCCCGCCCGGGGATTAGGAAAGCAGGCAATGCAGGTGTTCTCCGGGAAACATGCAAGCCGGGCATGACAGCTCTTTGGAAAGCTAAGAGCAGCTCCCTGCGCTGCGGCTCACGCTGCAGCCTCGCAGCTGGGGGAGCCACGAGTCGTTCCCTGCGATGCTGCGGCTGGAAGCTGGCCAGTGAGCCTTCCTTCAGCTGCTTCTTTTGACGATGAAGAATCCAAACCCCAAGCCAGCTTTAGCAACGTCTCTCCTCTGCGGAAACATCGTTTCTGCACGCTGAAGTTTCCACTTCGGAGAAACGTTTCCCATTTACAGGGTCCGAAGAGGATTCTCCTCCTGGGTGGTTGTAGAGTGACCTGCAGCACCAGGTCCTGGCTGGACCATGGCCCTGCAGCACTGGAACAATAAACAGCAGGAGAAACCTTCATCATGGGAACCCTCAGCGCACCAGAGAACCTCCATGGTGGAAAGTGCCCTACCCCATCCATCTCCAATCTCCGCAGCAGCAGCAGCTCCTTCAGGGGCAGCATAAACATCCCCAAATATTCTAGACTATTAATAAATCGAGGATTTTTAGCTCCTTTGATCCTTCTTCCCCAAGGTCACACTGTGGTAGCTTGTCAGCAAAGCTGGAAGAGCTCTGGTCACTGCGCTGAGGAAGGAGCAGCTACCAGCAGCCAACATCTGCAGCCACACCACGCTGTCGCGAGGATGGATTGCCTTACGAGCTTGTGTTTCTTGCGCAGCAGTTTGGTGTCTCACCCAAAGGTGCTTGTACCAACACTTAGAGCAGGACACCACACACATCCCCACCAGGCTGGCTTTTTCCCTCCAGAGTCACCACTCAAAAAGGGCTGCAGGGACCAGAGATCAACCTCGCTGCTCTACAAACATGCGCTCCACGGGGCTGGGGTAAGAGTTTAGCTCATTTCCTTGTCCTTATTTTGGGTACAACCCAACACTCCTCACTAAAACCAGCTCAAGGGCAGCTTGAGACAAGTGCCTGAGGTCCTGCTCTGGAAGAGCGTTGGGGTAACAGCAGAAGGCACAAGCACACCTGAGTTGAAAAGAGCCCGCAGGCACTAAATATCAGCTTGAGCCATGCTGGCAAAGCCACGTAGAAAGGGCAGCCTGCCTAGCTCCAGCTCCTGACGCTTATTCTTTGTTTGTACAAGCACCTAATTCCCTCCCAGATGTTTGCAAAGCTCGAGAAGTTGGCACAGTAGCAGGGAGTTGGCCTTTAATTAACCAGAAGTCAAATAGAGAAAGGACGTCAGCAGCCGGGGAGCTGCACTGCTCCCTGGCTGGAGCGCAGAGCTCCGCTGCCGGTCCGTACCCACCCGTGTCTCTCCACTTGCTGGTTTTTCATGCCAGCACGTAAATCAGGGCTTTTCTGGTGCTGCTGACACTTCTCCTGATCCCTTTTCAACATGCACCATCGAGCGAGAGCTGAGCAGATGCGCTTCCCACCCCCCTCCAACTGTAGCCGCGACGTCACGCTCCCCAAGGACACCAGCGCACCCAGTGCCAGTCGGGTGAGAAACCACCAGCACAGAAAAGCAGAGCGAGGGACAACACAACCACCACCTCAACCACGCTGGAAAAGCCATCCCCAGCGTCGGCCTTCAGCCCCAGCAGCTGCTGCACAACACATTGAGCCCCCCCTTCATCCTGGCCTGGATGCCACCCTGCCAGGTGGGCTCGTGCATGTGGGTTTGAGTGAGTCCAGCCACAATAAATCTTCTCTTTGGCTGTCCCTGAAGTGCTGCTGGCCCAGAGCCTTGGGAAGCCGGCGCTGCAGCAGCCCAGGGGATGGAGAGCTGCACGCCAGCTCTCGCCCGTCACACTGCAGCAGGCAGGTGACACCCACAAGCTGTGCAAAGGGACCTTGTAAAGCTGTCGTCTGCCCCAGCCCCTTCCCTACACACACGTGCTCACTCTGAATTAACGGAGATTTCCATCACCTATATTTAAGAGAGGAACAGCAGTACCAGACACAGACGTGAGTATAAACAAAGGCAACGAAGCTGGGGAAGGGTTGAGAGCACAAGTGTGGTGAGGAGCGGCTGAGGGACCTGGGGGTGTTGAGCCTGGAGAAAAGGAGGCTCAGGGGAGACCTTCTCGCTGCTCAGGACGGTGGTGGAGCCCCCATCCCTGGAGGGGTTTCCAAGCCGTGGAGATGCCATGGGTTAGCGGTGCCCTGGCAGTGCTGGGTTAACAGTTGGACTTGATGATCTTCAAGGTCTCTTTCAGCCTGAACGATTCTATGATTCTACAGGTCATTCTTGAACAGAGACATAACACTGGATCTCCTGTGATTTGTTAGAGTCGTTTCCCCCTCATCATTAGTGTAGTGGGTTTTGCATTGCTTGAGGCTTCAGGGCCTCCTGGACTCAGCCTTGCAAGGACGAGCAACAAGACTTAACTTCTGCTGCTGCCCTGAAGTGTCCGCTGGTTGTTGGGCTGGCCCCGGTGGACCTTCATGTGTTTGGCTAAATGGTCACTGCGGGCAAACTTCTTCTCGCAGGCAGCGCACTGGTACGGCTTGATACCGGAGTGGGAGCGCTTGTGACGGGAGAGCTCATCTGACCGGGAAAACCTGCAGGAGAAGGGAAGCATGGTGGATCCAGCCTTTGCTGCTAGACAGGACAGGGAACATGAGGACCCCAGCACACAGGAGGCCGAGGTCTGTCCAGAGACCTTGGAGTGACCCTGGACAGGTCACTTTTGCTCTGCTCCATCCAATCTACCTGTGAGACATGGGTACCCCAGGCTCCTGCTGGAGGAATGGAAAGAAATAAACCCCTCCAAGGGGTGATTTAGAGATAGGAAAAGGGAAAAGAATTCACCCACTGAGATCTTCCTGTCCACCTACGTCCTTCATTTGTTTTACGCCTTTGGGAGCTGACAGCCCCAAGGGCAGACACGGAGAGAAACTGGTTTTTGGGGCACCAGCCCAGGCTGGCGGTGACTAAAAGACACCGTTCAGGAGCCGGGGTGGAAAGGCTTCACGGGAACCCCCACACCCAGCCAAGAAGAGCATCACTGTTAAGAGAAGGCTTGATTTCCCTGAGAGCTTGGGTCCTTCCTGCACACGCTGAATGGCAGCGAGTGTTCACCGTCAGCCTGGGCTGGGGCAGGAGCTGAGGAGAGAGGAGCTGCCCGTGAGCTGGTTTAAATCCCAAGCTCCAGGGAGGGAAAGCAAACGCATCCAGCCTGGAGCACAGAGCAGAGGTTTCCGTGCCAAAGCAAGCTGACTGCTGTGCTGAGGATGCAGTAGGAAGGACCACAGGAATACTCAGCGTTCAGGCTGCTTGTCTGTGTGATTCCCACCCCTGCAGCAGATCAGCTGAAGAGCCTGGAAAGCCCCTTGAACCACATGCACGTCCCCACTCAGTTCTCCCACACCCTTCCTTCCACCTGGCACGCACAGATCCAGACCTGGGGGCACCCGCAGCTCTTTCATGAGCGTCACCCCAAAGGTCTCCACAAGGCCTGGGAGCTGGTGTGGCTTCAGAGCACTTTGCTTGTCTGAGTGCCAGGGGAGTGCTGGAGAGGAGGACGGGGCAGGATTTACTCCTGGTCTGCCTCTAAAGAGCCAACACAGATGGCAGGAGTATTAGGACGGAAGGGTTTTTCCATCTGGCTGAACCAAGCCCACGCACAGAAGCACAAAGCAAGGAGCTTCAGAGGTAACCCCGGACTCCCGGCGATAGGATTTCAAGCTCACACCTGGTACGGTAAATGCTGCGGCTGCTCACAAAAAAATAAAACACAAAAATAAAACACGTCCCAAGGCCGTCCCCAGGTCTTCCGCGCCAACCACTGGCGACTTTACCAGCTTTATGGCGAGAAGTGGGTTCCAAGGCCTCAGCTCCTCACAGAGAGCAGGGCCAGGGGAGATGATGTGAGTATTTAGGGCCACATCTAGAAAAGGGAGCAGGGCCCGGAGAACCCCAGCCCTGATGGAGCGGGAGGGCAGGGGCTGAGCAGACAGCCTGAGGGATGCTATCATACAGGTGAGCTCCATCCCTTCCCTCCTTCCCAGAGGGAAAAGTGACGCTTGTGTGGTCACCACTGTCCCCTTCCTCAGTCTCCAGGCTCTGAGCATCAGGTGCAGCAAGGTTTAGCCGTGCTGGTTGGTGCTGGGAAAGGAGCCGGTGCCTATAAACATGTCCTGTGGTTACAGGTGAAGTGGAAGGACAACAGCTGATGGCAAAGGGACAACAGCTGATGGCAAAGGGACAGCAGCTTGGCAAGACGGAGCCCCAACATTCAGATCTAATCTCATACCTTCCGGAGTTTCACCACCCCGAGACAGAAGCCACAACACACCATCCAGAGAAACAAGGCAGCGAGTGTATGCCAAAGCAGCACCCAAGAAACCAGGAAAGCTCCGTGCTGCCAGCATAGTTTGCTTTGTGATATGCTTTGAGATCTGCTGATGAAAAGCACTACCCGAGACCCGAGGACTATCAGCCCTTCTTGCCAGAGGCTGTACCGAGCATCCTGCCCCCCAGGACAGGTACGCGGTGCCAGGAAGAGAACACCACAGCAGAAAAATAATCAGAGAAGTGCAGCAAGATTAAAAAGCAGGGTTAATTTAGGGAACGCAGGTGAAAGGAAGCAACAACCGCCGTGATGTGCAGAGCAAACAAAGCAAATGCCACACGGAGAGAGGCTACAGGCCACAGGGGTCTGAGGGTAACAGCAGCCAGGGCAGGAAAACAGCAAGAGAAAGCAAAGGGTTGTTAAAGCAACACAGAACTACGCACCGGCTCCTCAGGGAGCAGGGAGACTCCGACTTCCTGGCACAGATATTAACGGGAAAAGCCATTTTTGTAGCCCAACTGCAGAAACTGTCCTGAACTAGGCAGAGAAAGCTTGTAAAATTACATCATCACGTGGCAAAGCTGCATTGCCAGGGGGTGTCCGGGCATTTGGGAGCACGTCAGCTACTTCCTCAGCCGGAGGTTTTCAGCCCCTTTGGACTGAGTGAAAACTACTCAAAGCGCTCAACAAACTTCACTCCTCCAGGCCTCCTCCCAGTTCTCACCTATAATTCACTCGGGAAAGAAAACGTGTGACTTTATCCTGGATTTTCACTAGCCAAGAGCTGTCCTGCATCTCGGCGAGCCACGGCAGGCCTTCGGCAGGGCCACCCGCTCGCGGAGCCCCGCTGCTCCCACTTACCGCCAGCCACAGTTGGGCCAAGCACACGTGTAGGGTTTCTCTCCGGTGTGCCGGCGGAAGTGAGCCTTCAGGTGGGAACTCTTGGTGTACATCTTGCCGCAGCCCGGGTGCAAGCACTTATGGACACGGATGAGGGAAGGGGAAGGCTTCTGATACTTGGGGGATTCCTCCACCTCTGGCACATCCCCCGGCGGCCCCGGCCTCATGGCAACTGGCAGGGGGGCAATTTTGACATACTTTTGGTCCATGGTGGTCACAGGAGGCTGGGCCTGAGGGAGGAGGGACAGGTTTTGGCCCTGCAAGCTGATAACCAGCTGGGCCACCCTGACACTACTTGTAGCACTCTGCGCTAGCGGGCTGCCACTGTCCATCTGGAGAGGCTGGATTTGGAGGACAACAGGGATGCTCCCAGTGGCTGCTGCCTGGTCACTACTATCAGCTGTCCCACCAGGCTGAGCAGCATTTGAGACATCTTCTTCTTGAAGCACCCTGGAGACAGGCTGTCCCCCAGAGCTGCCTAAGCTCTGGGATTTGATCTCGACCTTCCCTCCAGCTAGGTGAAGCTCGCTTGCTTCATCTTTGAGGAACTCAGCCTTCTCCCTCAAGAACTCCTCAATCTCCTCCAGGGTGGGACTGAAGTCCTGGGAGAGGCTGCTGCAGAAGTCAGGCAGCCTGACGTGAGCCTCGCAGACAGTGAGTTGGGGTTTTGTGTCTTCCCCCTTTGCAGCGGACAAGGGGAACGTGGTGCCTTCAGGGTGGCTGGTGTTGCCTGCAGGGAGATGGTCAGAGCCTTCTGGGTGGCCGGATGCCCTCTCGGTGCCACGTCCCAGCAGAGATGGTGGCATGCTGTGGTGCAGAGCACTGGCAAAGCTCTCTAGCAGGGAAGAGCTGGTCAAGGAGGGTAGCAGCTCCTGGCAACTCACAGAGACCATTTGTTGACTCAGTCCTCTACCCACACAAAGCCCTTGGCTCAGCTGGATCAGAAGCCTCCGTAAGAGCTCAGGCTCCCGAGGCTGGGGAAGTCTTCATTCATCTGTAAGTGAACACCACCAAGGTTATTTCCAAATTAAAAAGACAAACATGAAAACCTCAACCTTTGATTTAAATGGCCTGTGAATTAGAAAGAAAACATCAAAACTAGTCAGTGGCCTTTGTTTTTAAAGAGTGTGTTGCTCAAAAACCAGATGCTAACCATGCTCCTGTGCAGGACGCCAACGAGCTGCAAAGAGCTAGATCTCCCCCAGAAGCAAACTTCTCTGGGGAGTTTATTAAGGTAAATGAAACACTTCACCTGTCTTCCACCCATGCCGGAGGGCAGGTATGGGCTGCGAGATGGCAGAGAGGACGTCTTGTGGCTTACAGCTCGGAGTTAACTGGGATCCAAGAGAGGGTGCTGGTTTCTCCACGCTGCAAGTGTTGGTACAACCACAGCCTGACACGGGCCTATCACGGGTGGATTAAAGTTAACTAGGAACAGATAAGGAGGCAGCAATGAGAGTACCTGCTGCCAAACCGCTTGGGGCTCTGCTGAGCGCTCACCGGCAACCACGAGTGGCAAGCCAGTTCAGGCAGGTCTGCCCAAGCTCCGTCACACCTCCAGAAAGCATCACAGACAGACTGTCTGGGGTCAGCTCACAGGGCCCTTGAGGACACAAACACTCCGTTTCAAAACGGGTCAGAAGGATCAGATTATCTCCAGGTTAGACCTATGCGGTCTCCAGAAGGTGACTGGTCTCCCATGATTCGATGTGTTGAACCTCAGAGGCCCTGCTGCAGCTCACAGGGTCCTGAGAGCAGGGAAAGGGAAGTTTTGAGAAGCGGTCTGGATGTGATATAAAGGTTCTTCCTCTTAAGAAGCAATCCCCACATCATTCAGACTCTGCTAAGAGCAAGATGCCCCATTGCTCAGGGCTGTTGCAGTGCTCCTGGTCTCCAGAACAACTCTGCATCAACAAGTCGTGATGAGCGGAGACCATCGCTGCTCACGTCTGAGGTAAGAAAGGTTTGGGCCAATCTCAACCTTCAGGCTTCAGGTTTTCATCACAACACAAATTCGTGCTCTGAACCATCACCTCCAAGGCAGCACCCAATTCTGCTCCTTCCTCCACACCAATTTTATGATCTCTTTCTCTTCTCTGCTTCCCTGACTCTCATCTCCTCTTTCTACAAGCTTCAGAAGCTCAAAAAGCCTTCCCCCTCTGGCTACCAAACACTTGTGTTTGCCTCTTCCAGAAAGCCTTAAACCTGGTTTTCCAACAAGCAGAGCAGCTCAGGAAGTCTCCATCCCTTCCGTATGCCCCCAGGACAACGGAATTAAACCATAAACTACTTCACTCTGGAGCCTCATTTAGTACATACCTTGCAAATTCAGAGTGAGCAGTTCTGTTGAACCAACAACACGAAGAAGAGCACAACCAGAGGGCAGGAAGGTCCAGTGGTTAAGCTGCTGGCGTGGGACTAAGGCAGATCTGAGCAGGGTCTCCTGCTCTGCTGCAGATTTCTTGTGGAACACAGGGAAGTTCCTGGGGTGCTCTGGTCTTCAGTTTCCCATGTAAGCGGGGGCAATGGTAACGTCCTACCTTGCAGAGCAGTGCCAAGGGGAAACGCGTAACCTGGTGGCACAACAGACTTCGTAGATACCTGTTGCACACGTCGGTGCCTTGTCAATCCAAGGCATTTTTACAAAACCTCCATCAACAGTTGCTGTCAGCCCAGGTAAGCTACTGCAAGAAAAGGAAGACGTGACTTTGGCCTTCAGGGAAGCACACCGCAAGACAAGGTCAACGTCGTTTTCAAGCTTCGCTTTGCATTGCTATTCCCACAGGTTTCCAGCTCCCGAAGAGCGCTCCGTTCTTGTACGAAATCAGCAGCCGGGCAGCGGGAGCACATGAAGTAATTCGCCCAAGGTCAGCCAACAAGCCGGAGCTGGGAACGCAGCCGAAGGTTACGGCTCTCCTCTCGTGACTAACCAGCAGCAAACACCTGTAACCTCTTCAGAGCCATGAAGTACATCTGCAGCGCCCGTGCAGAACTCGGCCTCGCTAAACCTTTCAGCACAACTAGAACACGCTAAAGAAGCCCGACACGTAGAGCCAGCGATAAAGAGATGCCCCACGCTTTTCTCCAGCCGAGGGCAAGCGAGTGGGAGCAACCCCCCCTCCTCTCCCCAAACCCCACCGCGGGGAGCAGAGCCAGGAGCAAGCTGGAAGCCCCCGGGGATGAGGAGACCGACCCCGGTTCCCTTCATCCCGAGAGGGGGGAGGAAAGAAACCCACCCCCCACCCCTGCCCCGAGCCGACCTTGCCCCCCAGGGCTCAGCCATCCCTCCGTGGGGGGATGGCTGCAGAGCAGATCCCAGCCCTGGTCCCCCCCGGCCCCTCTCGCCCCTCACCCGGCTCCGGTCCATGCTGGGACGNTGCGGGAAACAGGCCGGATTTCCCCAATATTTCAGGGAAAAAAGAAAAAAAACAACCAAACTCAGCTGAGTTCTAGCAGGCAGCAGCAGTGGTGGCTGCTGGCACCCGGGGGGGGACAGGTTTTCATCTCGGGAGGAATCTCTGTGAGGAGGAAAGGCTGAGAGAGCTGGGGCTGCTGAGCTGGAGAAGCCTCAGAGGGGATCTGATCAATGCTGATCAAGAGCTAAAGGGTGGGGGGCAAGAGGATGGGGCCAGACTCTTGTCAGTGGTGCCCAGAGACAGGACAAGGGGCAACGGGCACCAACTGGAACCCAGGAGGTTCCAGCTGAGCAGGAGGAGAAACTTAATGGTGGCAGAGCCCAGCCCAGGCTGCCCAGAGAGGTTGTGGAGTCTCCTTCTCTGGAGAGATTCCAAAGGCACCTGGACACGATCCTGGGCCCCCTGCTCTGTGTGACCTGCTGGAGCAATGGGTTGGACGAGATGATCTCCAGAGGTCCCTTCCAACCCCCAGCATTCTGTGAGGCTGTGAATAATTTTGGCAGAGCCACAGCGTTCAGCCACTGTTGCTGTGATGAGGTGTGTGAGGTCTTCTGTCCTCCCCATGGCTTTGCAGACAGCTCGTGACTTACTGAAGGAACCCTTGTGAGGCTGAGCTTGGGGGTGGCCTTGGGGCTGCCTCTGACAGTGCCACCGGCCCCGCAGAGGAGCGGACTCACAGGCCGCCCAGGAGCAATCCTCTGCCAGCAGCAGTGGCTTTCCACGCTCACAGGGTCCCTCTAAAATGCCTGGTGTTCCTTACGGCATCACAGGAGCCTGTGATGGAAAAAAGGACCAGAGTAACCAAAACGACGGCAGGCTGCCCCGTGCACAGGCAAACACACCGATCCGAGAGGAATCGTGTTTCCCTCAGCTCTCCCAGACCACCTGTAGGGTTTGATGGTGACAGTGATTTGGGGTTAAATATTTCCAGGCAGAAAGGTTGCCTGGTTGGAATCTGCTCGGAAGAGAGCTCTGATCTACCCCAGTAAACCCAGGCACAGGAGGGCAGAGTTTCTCTGCTCTGTAAGAAGCAGATTTTGAGCCTGACCAGAATCTCCTGGACCAGAGCAAGGCTCCACATTTAAAGAAAAACAAGAAAGAATTTTTAAAAAAGCAATGAAGGTGCGCAGTGATTTGGAGAAGGCAACCCATGGCTGAGCCCCTGGCTGGAGGAGCCCTACCCCGCGTCCCAGCTTCTCCACCTGGTAATACTTAAATCCCTGCAGGGACTGGGAAAGCCTTTAGCCCTTCAGAACCCCCTTGTCCTCCCCACTGCGGCCCCACTTTGGCTGACACATGGTTACGGGGGTGACCACGGGGAGCAGATCTCCCGGGTTCTGCTCAGCGGGGTCCGCGGGATGTTCAACCACGGAGCCCACAAAAGCACGGACGCGGGGAACAGCGGGAGGCTCCGCACCGGGGAACGAGGGCGGGAGCAGAGCCGGTCCCGTCGCTGTTGGGGAGGTGCAGGACCGAGGAGCGATGCTCGGTGGCCGAGCCCCGGGAGCATCCCCTGGTCCCATCCTCCGGTCCCGCCGCGCTGATGGTGCCACCCAGCGCTCGGTCCCGGTTCGACACTTTTTATTTCTCCCCTTTTTCAGGAAAAGATGTAGAACAGCCTTCCTCTTCCGCCGCGTACAAAATATTCACTCCACTGAATAAATAAACAAGCCGCGTCTGACGGACAGTGCGTGAGCTCAAAAGGACAGGCGGCATCCAGGCATCCTCCCCTGACCCCGAGTCACGCTGGCTGCGCGGTGAGAAGACTTTCTCCCTCCTCCCCTCTGCCCCCCATCGCAACCCCCAAAACCCTTCGCCTCTCCAAAGGGAAGGTCCACCTGTGAGCAAACAGCAGAAGCGCACCTAGTACCTGAAACAGAAAAGCAAGCTAGAGCGCTGGAAGTTCCACCTCAATATGAGGAGGAACTTCTTGACTGGGAGGGTGACAGAGCACTGGAACGGGCTCCCCAGAGAGGTTGTGGAGGCTCCTTCTCTGGAGACTTTCCAGACCCGTCTGGATGCGTTCCTGTGTGACCTGCCCTGGATCCTCTGGTCCTGCTTGGCAGGGGGGCTGGACTTGATGATCTCCAGAGGTCCCTTCCAACCCCTAATGTTCTATGATTCTATGATTCTAACCCTCTCTGAAGAGCTTGTACCAATGCCCGTAGGTCGTACAGTGGGATCACGGCCTGGAGAGGTTTCCATGCTCACATGGTTCAATCAGTAACAGCACGTAAGGGACACGCTTACCTCCGTGAGAACACGCCTGTGTCCCTTGCTGGTCTCTACAGGAGCCTGACACAGAGAAGCTGTTCTTAGCAGAAGCACACTGGGTTAGCCAGAAAGGACAATCTTTCAAAGAAAGGAGTTTCTCAACAGACCCTGTGGGAAACGCGTCTCCTGGACACGACAGCCTGGACTGGGAGAAAGGCTTTTGGCAATAACGGATCACACAGACAGGAGCACTGCAGTGACAGCAAAGGCGTACCCCTCCTGGGCTGGGGGAAGGCAGCTGCTGACAGCCACGGCCAGCACAGGGCCAGCCCAGCTCCGGCCAGCGTCCCATACCAGTCCCTCACACTGGTGCAACCCCCAGATTTCTCCTGACCCCCCTCTTCCTCCTGCTCCCTCCCCCTGATCTCCCTCCATTCTCTTCTGTGACTGCTGCCTTGTCTTCCCTCCCCGCTGAACTCTTATGCAGAAAGCTGCTCCCCTTGTCCCCCAGCTGCCCACCACCCACCCAGGACCCGACCGCGTGAGGCAGCTTCCTACACCCCTCCTCTCCTCCTGCAGCCCCGCACTGAGGGCAAACACCCCAGATCTTCTCCTCATGTAACAGAAGGGTAAGAAGGAAAGGAGCAATTACTGATCACGGAGTGTCACTCCAAGATGGAGAAATGGGAAGAAGGGTGGCAGGGGGAGAAATCAAAGAGTCCCTTGGTGGATAATCAAGCAGCTCTTCTCCTACTTGCTGAACTGGCTAAAACAAAAGCAGCGCAGCCAGAGGACAAGTGGATGAGGAGCTCCTGGTTCGGACAGGATCAGAGAGCTCCAGAGAACGAGCTCTGTTATCAGCCCGGTCGCAGGTCAGGCCAAAGCAGGATGATGGGTGCCTGTCTAGGATGCAGCAGCAAAGAGGAAGAGCAGCTGGCTGTGGAGACTCACGTTCAGTCGCTCAGCAGGCTTTTCCAAACAGAAATGAAGCAAATGCAGGCACCTCCCTGGAAGCATATCTGAATTTTGAGGAAAGTGGACGAACCCCCCCTGCCCTCTTCTAGGACCAGTGAGCTCAGAGCCAACGCTCTGGATGCAGACACCAGATTTACCAAGGAGATCTGGGTGCCAAGTCCGTGACCTAGTGCAATGAAGGGGATGGGAGAACAGGGAGGCCGAAGGCATGCTTGATCTGCCAAGGAAGGACAGGTCTGACACCCAGCCTGCACTGACTCATCCCAAGCTCTCCAGCTCAGCCAAGACACAGAGCCTGCTGCACGTGCCATGAGCCCAAACCTACGCACGGCCACCAGCTACAACCGGGCTACAGCTGCACCAAAACTACCTCAGCGGACAGAAGGCAGGTCAGTCAGGTTGTCTAGCAGGGTTAAGTCTTCTCCTCTTGAGGGACAGATACAAGTTACGGATCAAGAAGTGCAGCATCTTGTTATTTCATGTTCCAAACCAAGGCTGTCTCCTCCTCCAACCTGCTGCTTTATCACTTGGATGTTGACGAAGCACTCAGAGCCCTTCTCATCAAACCCCTACACCTCAAGTTTGGTGTGGAAGTACTCTTTAGGCACTTAAACAAATGGCTCAATTATCAAAAGCACTTAGTGTCGTAGCAGCCTGCATGTGTGAAGGTTCCTCACATTTTACGTAAGAACAAATTTTTTAAAAAGGATTCTTCAGCACTCAAGTAGGGACCTGTTTGAAGAATCTTGGGTCAGAGGTTACTGATCTCTAGAGGCATTCATCCAAGAAACACCCCACCTTTGGCAGGAACATTGCGCCTCCAAGACTTCCTCCTGAAGTGGACAGAAACCAGGGTAGGAAGTACAGATGAAAAACCATTTCCGTAGGTGGTTAAGTAGCCGCCAAATCCATCTCCAAACCAGCTGCATTTCAGCACACAAACCTTGTTGTGGGAGAGGGAGGCTGGTAGGCATATAATTTGAGGAGAAACGAAACAAAAACAATGACCCTTTACGGGAAAGAAATGTTTAAAAAACTGAGCAGAAGCCCTCCCAGGACCCGTCTGCAGACAGCAGGGGAGTAACTTGCTTCCACGCCAAGGAATAGTCTGACAAGACCTTGCAAAAATAGCAACACTTTGCCCTTCAGCCGAACCTCCCAAGTGCATCTCACTGCCCACACACCTCCACAGACAACTGCCCACAAACACACCAGCCAAAGTCAAGGACTGGCCAGTGTCTGCGAGCTCACAGCCCAGCCTCCCAAGGACCCAGTCCTGCTCTCTGCCACACGCTGCAGGCAGAGCTTGGATCATTTCAAAGTCTACGTGCTGACTGTGGGCCAGGACCTTGACTCCTACTTGGTGTACGGGTAGTCTTTGAGTAGTAGAAATCTGCCACCAGCGGAATTATTCCAGGTGATCCACTCGTTTCGGGAATGGGACTGCCCAGAGGGACACAGAGCTACAGCCACTCTCCTGCCAGTGGGAGATGACTCCAACCTGGGAGCTAAAACACTGAACAATCCGGGAGCGTTTGGTCCCACTGCTGTGGAGCAAGAGGCACTTTCTTTGCCTGACTCTAACAGGGAGCTGTGTTTATGCTGTGCCTCAGTAAGAAAACTGACTACTGTCTGGAAATAAAATATAATAAGTTAAAGAGAAAAGCCCGAACAAGTGTAACACAGTAAATAAGTAATCTCTGGGTGTGCTGGCGATGTGTCACCTCAGTCACCAGGCCAGGTACTGGGACAGGGATGCTCTGCAAGGTACACTCCTGCCAGCCTGCAAGCACAGCAAAAGCCTTTCTGGCTGGAAAGAAGAGTCTGGTGTAGAAGGAAGGAACAGTTTGGTCTAGAAGGAAGGAACAGTTTGGTCTAGAAGGAAAGAAGAGCTTGGTCTAGAAGGCTGCTTTGGGGACATGTCTTTGAGCAAAACCGGACACATCCAGCAACAAGCTCCAGGTACCGACTCCAGCTGCCGAGTTCAGGTAGTTGTCAGCGAACAAGCAATTCCCCTCCAGCTTCCCTGGGCCTGCTATGCTTGTTCCCAGGCAGCCTTGCAGGAGGGCTCCTCCTGTTCTACTTCATTGCCACAGGACTGAAAACCCTCTGAGAATAGATTTTCCTTGTGATATGGCAGCACCTTCTAGAGGCCGGGTGTGGAAGAGGCAGCAACAGCCTAGATCTGTTAGGGGAGAGAGCAGGCAGCAGTTCTGAGCGCTGAGGAGCGAGAGGTCAGAGTGACTGAGAACTGTGGGAGGAAAGCTAAAAACTATCATTCAAAAAGGAAAAAAAGAAAAAGAAGTTAAGAAGTCCTTTCCATCTGATGCAACTTGCATCTTGGTACATAGATAAAAGGTAAGTCACCTTTTGGAACTGGTCCTAATGAAACGTTACTTGTTTTTCCAAAGCAAGACATAGTAACTTTTCTCCTAGACGGTTTCTCCCCGTCAGAACAGAGGTGGGGAAGGACAGCAGCGTGTGTGCTCACACGGGCACCCCCTCGGCTCCATGGCCAAACCTTAGCCACCTTTTTTTTTTTTTTCCCCAAGGAAATCTCCTCCCAGTGTCCTATTTGCAGAAATATTGCTCAAGACGTTGGGTAAAACTACAACAAGCCGAGCAAGAGGATACAGCTGTAACTGGAAAACAGGAGAGACAACAATTTCTCCCCTCCCCTGCCTGTACCACTGCCTCTCCTGCTCAGAAGCATGACCCGTTATCAAAGGAAAAGCTCATTTCCTTTCCCTGCCCTGTATAAGCCCCTTTAGTGCTGGCTGTGCAGCGCTTCCTTTTGATAAAGGCACCTTTGGAAAGCACTGATGGCCCGAAGCGCGATGCCCCGATGCCTCATATTTACACCTGAGATTAGCCCTGCTGCATCCCCCCTGGCCCCCAGCCCCACAACTACCCCCCGGGGGCCTCAGCAACAGCACGGGGAGAGCAGGTGCCACACGAGGCTTCCCACGAGTGGCCACGCGAACACACGCGCGTCTCGTTTTGCCACGTGCAGGCACCCGCGCGCTGCCCTTGTCCTTGCCACGTCACACCGAATACTTCGCCATGTCACTCTTATCGAAGACAACTTTGGTTGCAAAGTAAATGGCTACCAGGCCGAAGCCGGCAGCTGACACCATGTAGGCAGTCACTGACTGTGTAAACTGGACGATGGACCCCATGAAGAGGGAGGGGACAACCTGAGAGAGGAGGAAAGCACTGTCCAAAATTGCCAGGTCCAGGCAGATCCCTCGGCCAGGAGTCACCGAGTCCGGTTCTCCCACCATCATCATGAGCGAGACGTCGCAGGAGGAGCTGACGCACAGAGCCGAGCTGGCGGCTGGAGGAGAGGAGGAGGAAGAGGAGGAAGAGAAGTGGCTCCCAGCATGTCCATTCTGGTAAGGCAGCTTCTGGCTGGGAAGGTGGCCTTTAGAGAAGGCTGATTTCTTGTCCAGTCGAGCTGCGTCTTTCTCCTCTTTGCTCTTGTATTTATGTAGAAATACCTACGGGAAAGAAGGAGGACACGTGAGGAAGGAGCTGGGCGGGTGGAGCCCAGCAAGCGAGGTGGGGAGCAGAGAGGGCCCCATCTTTTGTGCAAGAGAACAAAACCGCTCTGTGCTTTGTGTGCGCTGGGTCAGGCTGTTAGAGGTGGGGAGTGCCCGCAGAGAGCCTGGCCCACGTGAGATGGCCTCCAGGAGCCAGCCTGGCTTTTCTCGACTGGCACGGGATTCAAAGCAACCCTGACTCACAGGGGAACCCGGCCAAGTGGTGCCTTTGTTGTGCTGAAGCTCTGGGGCTCAGCAGACTGCTGCAGCCCAAAGTCCAGGCTCTGCCTGGGGCCATTCTGCACTGAGCCCTGGGTTGTCACCTCCTCACTGGCTGCCAAGGGAATCTGGGCACTAACTACAGCTCAGCCCATCCTGAACTCACCTGATGCACACTTGCAGGACAGGAGTGAAGGGCCAGAGGCAACTTTGGACATATCACTAAGCCAGAGAGTCTACTCCAGTGCCAACAGCAGTGTTTATAAAGTGGCTGACTGGGAACTCAAACCCTGCCTGCAGAAGAGCCCAAAGGGCAGACCCTGGACACATGGACACTTCTTAATATCTGGGATACTTAGAAGTGACGCCAGCTGAGATGGCACCGTGCTGGGAACTTGGGAAGGAGCTCTTTCCTCAGCTCTGCAACAGACCTCAGCTGAGTAGCTTCATCTGCCTGACCTGAGCCTCCTCACTCAGGATAGAAAAGGGGGCCAAGGGGAAGAAAAATCTTTTTCTCCTCACCCTTCTTTGCCTCACTCTGCTCAAGCTGTGAGATCTCTGGGGCACTGCTCACTCGAGCAGTACTCACGCACAGTATTTGGATCAAAAAGTTCTCCACATGAAGGCCAACAAATAATGGGCAGTCATGTGCAGCCAGTGAAAACGCTGCGGAGCTCCAGCTTGAAAACTCCGGGGCACTGGCAATTACGCACAACCACTGGGCTGCATGGGGCAGAGCAGATAACGAAGGACACGTTAATCCATTATCCGCACGGCGAGGCTGAACAAACAAAGAAAAGAAAAAGAAAAAAGCAGCACCTGTTTGGGAGCAGACAGCACTGTACCCAGGGCTCAGAGGGGCCTGCCTGGGCAACCCTTCCCTTGGCAGGAGGGACCTGGACACGGGTGACCAGGGGGGAATGGCTGGTGCAGGAGTGTGGGCACCCCAGCTCTGTTGCAGGCCATCCCAAAGCTTCCACTCTTGGCACCCTCCCAGCTACACCCAGCCCTGCCCTGGTGTACGTCAGCACCAGCCAGCCTCTGTTCGTGCTGCCCCAGGCCATGGCTGCAGATCTGTAGCACAAACAGTTTCAGATTCAGTGGGAGAAGAAAAACTAGATGAGAAGAACTTCACTAAATAGCAATCGTCTTCCAAAAGCTTTACCTGGGCTCTGCTCGGCTGCCCGCTATACCCTTCAGCCCCTCAGTTCTGCCAAGGCTCATGAATTTATGCTTAAATGCATCAATCTGGATTGTCACTTATCTTATGTGGAGCTCAAAAATCCTCCCACACGCCTCCTATTGCCATCAGACTTCAAAGCAGCTCAAAACCCAGCAGAGAAAGGGCATTCATTGTGTGAGCCAAACGAGGGCATCCCCCACAGTTCCAGCCCTTCATCTTTGACACTGATGTTCCCAGAAGCCTGCTCAGCTGCCCTGAAGGCCCACACCACGTTTTCTTGGTTTCTAACACTAATCCAGGGTAGGACTTCAGAGATAGGAGTCCTGGCAGGGGTGCTTGAATACCTAGTGTGGAGAATTAATTTAAATCCAGAGAAAATGACTTAAACACTCACAGAAATGAGCTTAGTGAGAATTTACTCTTTAAAATTACCCCTTGTAAGACAGGATACAACCTCAGGAGTTACTGGTGCCCCAGTGAACGGCTTCACCTCCCTCTGTAGTTGATGGAGAGCGGTGGGAGTGAGGAGCTTTGCTCTCCCCTCATCTCCCGCAGAAGGTGTGAATGCCCACCACGGTTCTCACCTCTCCCCAAGCTTTCAGGAGCTATTAGAACATGCTTTTCCTCCTGTTCTAGACAAGCTTTAGTGGCTATGCGAAGATGAGAGGGCATGCAGGAGAACAGAGCGACTTACACTGCCTGTGCCAAGCAAGGAGCTCCAGCTGAGGTGGCCTCGCAGGCTTTCGCCAACGATCCCGCACAGGGTGGAAGCAACAGCCACTTTTGGGTGCCCCTTCTGCTGATTCACTTCAGAGGTTAAAGTTTAAAAAAAAACAAAAAAGGGAAAAAAAGAGAGGGAAGAGAGGAAGCAGGAATGAGGGAAGGCAAACCAAAACCAGCGACAGATTTCAACAGTAAGAAAAAAGAAGAGAACAGAAATGGGGAAGATGGAGAATTGTCTGCAAAGGGCATTTTAGGGACTACTTGTGGGGTCTCCCTGCAGCCTGCTCCAAAGGAGTTGGCAAAGGAAGGAGGAACGTTCAAGTTCGGGCTGCAGCGAGACCAGAAGCAGCTATACCCCACACCTCAGCGCAGTAAGAGTGTTTCCCTGTCAGGCCTTTGGCAAACAGTTGGGCATGTGGCCTTCGCATTCCCAGCCTGCGGAGTTTGGTTCTCATTCTGTTGGTATCATGTCCGTGGGAGAGCCCAGCAAGCTGAAGTTTCTGCAAAGAACACCACTCCCTCGTACCCCTATTTTGACAGGGTGCCTGGTGCAAATTGGGATGGGTCGGTCAGAAATATTTGTCCAATGTGAACATCTGGATGCCTGTGGTAAAAACTCCTACTTATTTCACTGTGCAGCAAACCGCTTGCCATTGGGATGAAAGAGCTGCTCTCAAACCACAAATTAATTCTGCATTTGCAGCACAAGAGAAACTCCTATTAATCCAATGTGCAACTCAGGAACCTCCTAGGACTTCTCCACAAGGATAACATCTGTGGGGCAGGATTACTAGCTTTTGTGTTGGTGTTAAAAGTTTCACAACATTTATTTTCTTGGAGCTAGGGGAATAGGAAGAATCTCTGTTTTCATTTGACATCTTTGTACTATGGGCAGCATTGGAAAGCGGGGTCTCTAAGGGCTGAAAATTCTGGACATTTTTAGCACCTCAGGTTGGCAGCGCTGCAGAGGTGACTTGGTTGTAGAATGGACACAAGTAGAACTAACCTGCATCAGTTTCCCTAAAAATGTGCCGAACACAGAGGAACACAGGACAGCCCTTTTGATACACCAGTCCTAGCTGATTTCTCCCACCTTTCCCACTCCCCACCTTTTAAAACTGTGTAATTTCAAGCCCTCGAACAGGCTGCCGGCAAAAGGCGTTCAATCACCTTCCCTAGATGTGTTTCAAAGCCGTGTAGGTGTGGTGATGAGGGACATGGTTTAGCAGCAGATTTGGTAGACTTAGGTTAATGGTTGGACTCAACGATCTTCAAGGTCTTTTTCAACCTAAATGGTTCTATGATAATGCTTGTTGTGAGCAGGAGATGCCTAAGGAAGGGGATGCTAAACTCTCTCTCCTCCATTTCAGCTGAATCTTCAGAGGAGACACAGCCTGGAGACAAAAGGTACATGTGGAAGACCTTTGCACGCAGACACGTGTTTATCTTCCACGGGCTGAGCTGACTGTACCAGCTACAAGTGGCAGAAGAGGCTGGCCAAGCTGTCCTCACAGCTACCTGGCACATCGACCTCTGTGTTGTGCTGGTTCAGCCAGCATCATTTGATGCTGCCATCAGCTGCCTGATCTCACAGGCCAACGCTGAACTCAACAACATCCCCTCAGAAGTCTTCTTTCAAACAATCCTGCCATAGGTTCCTGTGGGCCCAGCTCCTCTACTGCCCACTGTGGTGCCAGCATCACCTGCTGGACACAACAGACAGAGATGGCTCCTCAGTGGCCCTTCACATGGAAGAACACCACCAAGAGAGCTCAGCAAGATGCAACCAGCCCCAACAGAAGTCACACCCAACAGGAAGCTCCTCCAACTGATCAGCTTCTGGTTAAAGCAGCCCTGGTCTCACCCACCACGCCTACCACGACCACCAGGTGAGGGCAGAGACACAGGTGGGCCAGGTTCTGCCTCAGGAACTTGAAGCCAATCAGAAAAACAAAATATTCTGCTAGGCTGTGAGTCATTCACAGGTCAACTCCAAGCTGGAGCCCACACTCAGGCCCCAGCACTTCACTCTGGAGCAGAACCCTACCTGTTTTTCATGATGATACAGTGACGCCAGCGTGTACGGCAGGATCTGGAGTGCAGAGAAGGTGAAGCCTGTCAGAGCAGCTGAGATGGTGACGATGATGATGCTGTGGGAAAGGCACATGACGAAGGCAGCCACGGGGAAGAACACCACGCTGGCCAGGTAGACTGCTCGCGTCCCAAACTGCTTCACCATCCGGTCCATGATTGTCGAAAAGAAGATGGACGTGATGCATTGCAGGAAGAGGCCCAAACTACCCATCCGGACACCTGCAGATAAGCAGAGGTGGTGACAGACGCCGCACCCAGGCTTCACACAGCCAAACACCTTTGGGTCTCTTCTGGTGCCCACCGTAGTACAGCCCACGCAGAGTACGGCGCAGCCGCAGACAGCCCTGACAACCGCACGGCTGGGTCAGGAAGCAGAGCAGCATCACCCAACACACCCCAGGGCCTCAGCAGCCAGCCCGCAGCTCCCACCCTCCAGCAGCAGCACCACAGTCTAACCAGAGGGGCAATGGGAGATAGGAACCCAAACGCCATTCTTGTCTTTAGGAGTCCTTGTGCGCACCTTCCTCCCTCTTGACCCAGGATCTGTCACCTGCTCATGAACCAGGATCTGGTATGATCTGATGCCAAAAGCAGCACCAGAACAAAAGGAACAAGGAATTGCGCTTAAGCCAAGGTAAAGTACACAACATCCACTAAACGACTGCAGTATCCGGTAGCAATCCGGACCTTACCCTTTCCTAAGATCTATCAGATTTCAGGGAATTAAAACCATTAACTCTTTGGAGCAAGGATCATTACTCAACACATGTTTCTATGACAGCTAGCACAATGGAGCCCTGACCTCCTGGAAGCTATACAGTGCAAGTGTTAAATAATAATTAAGCTCCCTGTAAGTTAAACAGACGCTCAGCACAAAGAGGCAGTGTGCTGCAGAGCTCACGGAGGCAGCGGGTGGAAAACTCGGAGGGTGAGATAGACAGCTGGAGGAGGGGGGCCAGGAAGGTGCCTCCAGAAATAAAGGACTTAGATCAGGGAGAGGAAAAGAAGGGCTAGAGAGTGAGCAGAGGCTCTCATACAACACCGCAGCCAAAACAGGACAGCTGGCAACAAGAGCAACCAGGTAACAAACCGCAGTGAGCAGTATCCTGTGGTGTGGACGTGGCAGCTGCAGACTCCAATGGTGAGCTGTAGCAGAGAAGAGTGAGAACTGGGAAAGCTGCTCGAGGGCTCCCCAGACACAAACGTGAGATGGGAATCTCACAGTAGCAGAAAAGGAAGATGCAGCAAAGCCCTCCTCACTGCTACCGAACATGTCCTGGCTTTCCAACCCCTGCTCTCCAAGGGATGGGGAGCACCATCACCCCTCACTTCAAAAGGAGGGAAGAGCAGCGAAAGGACCCGGTGGCAGCCACAGCTCGCACACAGAGCAGGACACGTCCTGTTCAGCGTGCAACCTGCCAGATCCTTCTGCCACTGAACGATCCAGGCCACGGCTGCAATGGCAGGTCTAGTTCTGTGCTGGGCACCTCGGAGGACAAAAGAGCTGTGGACCCTATTTGTTCCACTGTGCAGTGCTCTGGGGGCCACGGGGGATTGCTTTTTCCTGACCCATCTGCAGAAAGTCTATTTGCCTGAAAGGTTTTTTTGCATTCCTAGCAGAGCTGAGCCCATTCCTAGCTCCCATTAAATGCTCCTGTCCCAGGGAACAGGTGCTGCAGCCTCAGAGCAGCTGGTTCACTTCTCACCTTCATCGTAGTGGCGTCTGGCATCAGTGCCTGGCTTGGCTCTGGGGACACCGTGGTACAGCCCTTCCCCAACAAAGTCTGTGTAGAACAGCATGAACGTCATGAGTGCCATCCAGCTGCAGAGCTCGGCCACAAACAGGCGCCGGATGACCTTGGGGATGCGGCAGTAGAGGCTGTGAAGCCGCGGCACCAGCGTGCAGAGGTTTCTCAGGGCTTGCATCATGTGCCTGGCCTGCAGGAGACATGAGCTCCGGGAGAGCTGGCAAGAGCAGCAGGCAGGAGGTGAGGGCTTCGGGGGAGCGTCCTTCAGCGCAGGGCCATCCAGAACATCCGCCTGGGTGGCTGCCTCCTCTGTCACAAAGAGCGTGGCCAGCACACAGCCGAAGAAAATGACAGCGAGGAGGCTGAAGAGGCAGGTCTCCTGCCCTCCCAGGTACGGGGCCAGAAAGCTGCCGCCCCAATCGATGGCTGGAAGCAGGTAGCCAATGCAGCCCCCCAAGCTGATCATGAAGGCGTACATGGAGAAGGCCTGGCGGCAGTTGTCTGGCTCCTGGAAGAGGTCTGAGAGCAAGGCCTCCAGCGGAGTGAAGCAGACCTGGCCGCAGAAGTCCAACAAGCCGATGCCCAGGATGAGGAAGGTGATCTCCAGCGGGCGAGTGTTGAGGGCGAACAGGCTGGCCAGGCTGCTGGCATGTGGGATAACAAAGAGGCTCAGCAGGACTCCCAGGCAAAGCATCCAGATGAAAGGTCGCCGTCGGCCGTAGCTGCTGTGCCAGTGGTCGCTGGCGGATCCGATCAGTGGGACAAAAACCAAGCCAAGGACAGGTCCTATCCCTGGAAGAGAGAAGGAGGTGGCGTTATGGGGACAGATCTGGAGGACACTGGTCTGTATGCACTGTAGGAAAAGCCTGGGACGTTTCAGGAACTCAGTAAGCTTCACTGGGCCACAGCCCCCTCTTCCAAACACGAGGCTGCCCTTGATAAAACAGCAGCCCTGCAACCACTCCGCAGAGACAAGCCTCCATGCACTTATTTACCCCTGTCCTCCAGACCCGAAGGGGAAACAAGCACCCACAGATGAGAGAAAAACTGCCTACCTAAAACCATGGTCATGAACTTCTCCTCCACGCCCACTTCCAGCAGCAGCGGAGGCACGTAGGTTATCCCTGCAGCCAGGCAGACCTCCAGGCCAAACGTCAGGGAGTTGACCAGCAGGAGCTGGGTCTTGCGGTTGTGGAAGAACATGCTGCCCCAGGCTCTCTGAGCCATGCTGCCCCGGCAGCCCTTACTGAGAGAGGGTTGTGTCGCTCCGGCTGCCGCACTCCCAGGGATGCCCCACAGGCAAGGTCTGGAGCTTCCCTTCCTGGTCTGCTGGACAGATGCTGCCTCCCATTTTTAGCAAGGGTGAATGAACTGTCTTTTCCTCTTCCTCTTACTCCAAGATGTGGCCCCAGCAATGTCGTGTCCAGGCGTGGGCAGGCAGCGATCCACTCCAGGCTTCCCCTTCTGCTCACATGCTGTGGGCTGAGAGAAGAGAGAGCTTGTGAGACACAGCGGGGTCCGGGGCAGGGGAAAGGGCTGAAACCAGGCGCCACCCAGACATGTCATCGCTGATAGAGATAGTCCCCATCCCAACAGGCTTGCAGGCACGAGAGGATGAGGAGAGGACATCTGGGAGAGCGGCAGGGTTAAGAGACACGGACTACATTGGTGCCAGGTTTCTCTCCAAGGGCCTGTGACAGGTGAGACAGGCACCTGTCAGACATGCGTTGGGAAAATCCAATCCCACCCTCGGGCCAAGGGAGCTCTAAAGACCCCTCAGTGTCCTGCCAGCCTCACCTTACAGACGGGCATTTGTAGCAGAAAGACAAAGGACTTAGGGTCCCCTCTCCCAGTGAAATCAATTAAGAGTCCCCTTTGAGGATCAGGGCTGTGGACACTCGCCTGCAGTCACACAGGGTCATCTCTAGAGACCCACGCCACTGCCTAATGACCAGGGTGTCCTCGGTGTGGCTCTGGAGGCTCCCAGGGATGCAGTTCCACCCAAGTCCTCTCTCCAGCCCCTGAGATGGGGCACAGAGAACAGATGGTGTCTCCATAGAGTTTCACAAACAAACCTGACCCACTTTAGCCTCATCTAACAGTGAACAGCAATTACCTTACTCATTAGTCTGAGTCATTTATTTGCCCTGTAACAGGCTCCCTCTCTCCAGCTTTCTTCAGAGGGGAGAGGCCACCAGATCAGGACAGGGGCTAAGCAGCTAAAGTGAGAGTGAGCAGACGCCTTAGGAACTTCTTATGAGCCGGCCACTATGGCAGTCCACAGATGTCAGACATCCTGCAAGAATCCTGAAGAGCATATAGGCCAGCCCACCAAACCATTCTAAACAACATCTCAGGAAGATGGTCTGTAGTTATGCTGGGAAAGGTAGAACGGCTTAGCAAGAAGGGTGATGTTAAGCTCCTGCACAGACATCAGTTTAGGAGTAAACCCAACTGCAATCTAATTCTCAGGATGCATGTGGTCTAACTTCTCACCCTAAATGAGCCACCGCCAAGTTTCTCTGGTGAGGACAAGGCATAACAGGTCCCACTGCCTTGAACGGGCTTCAGCTTATGGCCCGTTTCTGGACTGTGCAGTGTGCTCCCAGTTTGCATGGAAGATTCTGCCTCCTGTCCCACCACAGCGCAGCCCCCAAGCGCTTTGGGTCCTTTGGAGGAAGGAGGCTGAACAGAATGTGAGACACGCAGAGCGGAGGAGTTTATCTCCGCTTGCTCCCTCCCTGGCTGCAGGGAAGCTGTAACTACATACCTGCCTCTGCACCCTCTCCATGCCACAGCGGCCAGCTGGGACAGAGTTGCCCTCCCTGAGCTGCAGAGAGTGAACCCATTCGAAGAAACGAGGTGAAAATCCAGTTTTGCAGTCCTGCCCCCTTCTAAATTCTTTGCCTCAGCTACAGGGGAGAGGAAAAGGTTCCTACAGGAAAGGTCTCCAGGCCAACACTCCTTCCTTCTCAGCAGCTGAGGCAACCAGTGCTGGAGGCCACGCTTGGTGGAGCAGGTCAGACCTTGAAGAGCAGGAACGGCTGCTCGTCAGAGGGCCGAGCAGGATGCAAAGTGTGTACACAGGAGGAGCTGCTGAACAGGCAGCGTGCTGGACCATAGCCATGCCCCAGCTCCACTGGGCAGAGATAAACCTCCACACAATCACCACACACGGTGCAAATCAGTGTTCCCTGACTTCACACGCATTTGACCTCCACCACTACACAAGCGTTACAGTTGGGACAGTTTCTGCATTCCCACTTTTCTCTTTCTTCCCCTCTTGCCATCAGGCAAACAACCCACACGGAGATGACTGGGGGAAGCTGGAAGTGTGGCGACCAGGGTTTCACAAACACACAAGCATCATTCTCCACCTCTCGCTGCTGCAGAGGAGAGGCAGCTCCCGAGCTGAGGAGTTGACATGCTGCCAATTACACACAATCCAGACGGATTATTTTCCTCCCAGGATCCCTCACCTTCCCCCTCCATGCTCACGGAGACCTCGACTGTCACAAAAGATACCTCCTTTTAAAAACGGTGAACATTTAAATGACTTGCCCAAGGTCAAACAGCAACCTAACGGCAGAGGGGGAAGAGCAACGGTTTTCCTTTAATCACTAGACAAGGCTTCAAAGGGATACTGGGAGGCCCCAGAGCCGCTCGGCGTTACTTCAGATCCACTCTACTGCAAGGAAGCAATTGGGGGCAGCAACCACCTTGCTCAGATGTGGGCTAGACACAGGATGTCTCAGCCTTGTTCGGTTATCATGGGTGCCCAGCTGGCTGACAGCCTTGGGATAGGAATTGAAGCTGCAGCCCTCCAGCTCCAGCAGCGCAAGCCTCGGTGACACTCGCTAGAGGAAGGAGCCTCACAAACCAAAATTAACTGAGCCACCACCTCTCTGAGCTAGACCTGGAGAGGAGATGCAATGTCCACTGTCTGGTGTAGTCCAGGGTCTGGAGGGCTTACAGAGGGGACTTATCGCACGGTTAACCCCAAACATTAAGTACAAGATGTCTCTCACACACACACATTGAAAAAAAAAAAAAAAAGGTTTTCTTCCCTTTTATCCCTTTTATCCCAGCAACATCTCTAGCACTGTGGAAGGAGCAGGAATCAGGAATCTGTCCATCTCCCTAACTGCCTGAAAATTTCAGGTTAAGGCAGAGAGGCTGAATTTCCTATCAGTCAGGAAAAGAAGATCTGTCTCTTCGTCCTTCCACGCTCTCAGAGGGCTTTAAGGCAAAAATAAATCCCAGTGCACCCAGAGGCAATACTCATACACATCCAGACATGAGTTGTCAACAGCAATCAAGTCGTAGATGCAGTTGCAACACATCACGAACCCTTTCCTGTTTAGATTGCATTTTGTCCCAGTACCCATCAATTACTTTTTAAAAGTTTTGCTCACAGAACACAGAGAGACAGACTGGCTTAGCTGGAAAGAAATGCCAGTGCCAACTGGGAAAATCATCCGAACGGCTGATCAGTGAGGACGGGGGCAGAGAGATGGAGAAGGGAGATTTGGGTGGGTGAAAGGAAGCCAGGTACCAGGACTCACCTCCTCTGCACAGAGCTGGGACGGGTGATCGATCCCTGCGGCTCTGCCGAGCTCCGCTCCCGGCAGCCAGCCCAGGCTGGGTACGAAGCGTTCAGGAAAAGCCACTTATGTACGGTGCAGCCAAGGAGAGGTGGAACCGAGCTGCAGGGACACGCGGGTTTGGTTTCAGGGCCCTCCCTGCCTCCCGATAACCTGGTGTGCTGCTGTGTTATTAGCACCACAACCACGCCTGGGCCCCTCGCGCAAGGTGCTGAGCAAACACGGGCTGCAGGCACCAGCTCTGAGAACCCCCCGTTCGCAGAGGGTTCCGCCAACACTGCCCCAAACCAGCCCTGGAGGAAACTCCAGGTGTGGACTCGCATCTGAACTTTGCCCCAAGCCCTACCCTGGTGTTAAGGTTTGTCACCTTCCCTTGTGACCCGCTGGCACTTCACAAACAGCCAGCAGAGAGGAATTTAGTACGTGGGATTATTATTTTCTCTTTCAAGACAATGCAGTTCCCTGCAGTTTTGTGGGTTACAGTCTAGCTCTAAATAACAGTCCCAGCAGCAAGACCAGACATTTCATTTAAACTGCTCATCTCTTCCAGGACAATTTATCTGGCAGACTTTGCAGGAGGACTGGTTGGGGTCTGGTGCTCTGTAACTTTGTCCTGATGTGGAAAGAGAGTCAGGCAAACCTCCTCTCCAGCACCGAGGAGATCATGGACTAGCAGCATTTACACATCACACGCGATTAAACTGGCAACAGCCTGTCCAGCCCAGTGGGATTTGGCATCTTGGGATGGAAGACTTTCCACAGTTAGATGGGGAGGCGGCTGGTCCAAAAGCTGCACGACAGCAGGTTCTTCTTGACCTCTGGCCTCAGTTTCCCCAGACTTCTACAATAGGGACAGTATCTGTCCTTCGCTATGGAGCACAGCACCAAGCACCTTGACAAGGGTGACAGGCAGCCCCCGCAAAGGGACACAGCAGCCTCCTGTGTAAGGTTTCCTGCGTACAGAAGCAGACGGGAGCCACATGCGGGGCTTTCTCCCAGCTGCTCGCCAAGCTGTCGTGCCATGGGGACATCACCTGCTACTGAGTGTGGAGGCTCTTCCTCTCCCTCCCCAAGGAGAAGTAAAGCATCTTTAAACCCAGGGTTTCTGATTTCCTTTTAAGCTTGCAAACCAAACTTTTCCTTCCCTTTCTCTGCAGAGAAACAACAGATCAACCCTGGGAGGCTGGTTCACCTGGCAGCCAGGTAGGAGGGCGGGTCCCAGGGCAGGAGCAAAGCACCACATTGCTGGACAAAGGCAATGGGAGAGAAGAGGACCCTCTGCCACCCACCCAGACAGAGCAGCCTTTCCAGCAACGCAAGCAAAGCAGAAAGGATTGCACCTCCTGCAGCCCCAGTGCCTCCTGCCCTCTCTGTCCTCTCCTCCGTAAGCACCCAGGACAGGGAGGGAGCCGGGCAGCCTGCGGAGCACAGCTCACCCAGCAGCACTAACAGGGAGCAGGGATGGAGCCGGGGAAAGCGGCTTCCAAGAGGCCTTTTCTCCAAAGGCAGCGGGCCAGCAGATCGGACTCACACATCTGCCCTGCTCAGAGCTTGTTCTCTGCTCACATGCTACAGAAAAAAGTTTTGACAAATGTCTTCCTGTGCTCGATGCAGCGAGGAGACGCAGCCAAGCCCCGCTTGAGGAAACCCACAATCCGAACTTGAGAAAGGCACCGGCGGGCGCTCAGACACGCACGCGGAAACGGGCCTGAACTCCCTGGTGATGTCAGATGTACGGACGCATTTACACGAAGCAACATCATCGCCAGTAGTTCACTTGCCACTTCCTTTCTCTCAGCCATGCCCTCGCTGACAGACTTTGAACTGCACCTTTCACTTTTGGAAGAAACAAACCCCAAGACAGCTGAAGAAAGTGGACGACGTGCAGGGCACTGATGGATGTGCACGAGCAAAGAAGTCTCTCCTCCTTCCAATCTCCTCAAACCCTGCCAGCACAGGATCCTACAAGTAATCACATCTAAACAGTGCTCAGACAGAATGAAGATCAAGGAACCGACATTTAAAAAATAAAATATGGCTGTAGTTACATGGCAGAGAAAATCTCCTTTATTCCTCAGGAGAATCCATGTCTGGCCATTCCACAATCCTTCCAGTCTCTCACACGGCTGCAGAAGGGACACGAGATGTTACTAAATACGGCAGCAGCCTCTCTGATTTATGATGGTTGTGCACCTACCCCACAGTTCAGCAAGCAGCCACAGTAATGATCAGACAACAGAGAATCAGATTCATCAACTATCTGTGACCTGTCAGGGCTCTGTAATAACCTGAGCCCTGTCTTATACGGGAAAAAACCATCCCACAAAGCCTTTACCTTAGCAAAGGAAAAGCCTTGGCTTTTTGGAGAAGCATCGGAGGTACCTGGTGCTGGAGGCAGGAGATGGTTCCAGGCAGGGAGCTCGGGCGAGGGCAGTTCCCAGGTGACAGGGACCCCGGGCACGGCAGGTTCGAGGCAGAAACCTCTTCCCACAAGGCAGCAGGAGAGCAGAGGCCGAAGGGTATTGCTAACCGTCGGGTCTCCATTCATAACCACAACGTTACATTTCCAACCTTCCAAGGGGCTCTTTATGAACGTTATTAATTCCCCGCTCTCTGGAAGCCCTTTGGAAGAAAGGGTGGGAGAGAGCACAAGAGCGAGCGCTCGGGGAAGGGCTGTTCATGCAGTGCCAGATCCTTTCACAGCTATCAGTGTCCATTCAGGGCGGCTGAATGTGAAATACACCATGGAGAATAGCTCTGGCAGCCCTGCGCGGGATGAAATGGAAAACTCACCTGACCTCTCCTGACCCTCTCCCCTTCCCCCTCCCCTCCCAAATCTCCTTGACCCCATTCACAGTGTGGGGAGAGGGGAGTGGTCATTAAGCAGGGATGGGAGAACTGCGATTTATTTAGTCTCTCTGAATTAACTCTGCGTTTCCTTTGAGCTCAGGGGCTCCATTATATCGGCCTCGGCAGCTCGGCTTAGGGAAAGAGCAGCAGCGAGTGGAAATCCCCTCAGATGAGAACAAGGAAGAGCCGGGTGCCCCAGCCCATTTGAAATTCCCTCCCTCACCCCACAGCGCAGTGTCCAGCAGCCCAGGCATCAGGATATATTAATCCAGGACAAACGCTGGATGCTACAGATGAATCCAGAGTTACGGGAAGGGGCAGGTCCCCACCACAGACTGTTGAGTGTCTTCTGTATTTTAAGTAAGCAGCAAGGGCACATGAAACAGGTCACTGTTTGTCCCACATTCATCACCTGGATAAAGCAAAGGCACCAGGGAAGGTCCCTGTGAGATGGATAAGAAGGTCAAAATATTTAAGAATCAAAGTTAGGAAAGGATGCTTTCCCAGCCTGGCAGGCTAACAGCACTGTCCTCGCTCTGCCTGTCATACAGAGAGGATGCTTCCCAGGGTGGAGAAAGATCTGTCCTGCTTGCCCTTCACCTGCATGTCTCTGGTATCTCACGCTCCTTTCAGGAGCCGTGCCAATAGCTCTAATGGACATTTTGTCCTCACCCCGCTACACAAACGTCAAACAAACAGCAGGGCAGACCGCGGGCTCCCCTGACCTCCTGTTCCACAACCTGCTTCTTCCTCTGGCAGACAAAGGAATGGCTCCTGGCAGGAGGCTTTCTCCCAGGCTTTGGCTGCCTTAGCTCCCGTGCCCGCCCGTTTGACCAGTGGAAAAGATGGAGCAGCAAAGAGTGGCCAGAAAAGGTTTTCTCTCCTCCTCCTCTGTCCTCCTCCTCCTCCCCTGGCCGTTACAAACAGGAACCGCCTGTCAGACTAAGGAGGTCACTGACTCAGCAGAGCCCACACGGACGCGTCTGGAGCTTGCCACGCTTCTCAAAGGGACAGACATCAGCCCAGCACACCCGGCGATGCCAGCGGGTGTCATTAGCTCTCCCACAGCTGGCAGGAGCTGGCATTGCCACGTCAACCCAGCAGCAGCGACGGGCTGCCTGGGAGATCCTGCTGCTGGCCACGGGAGGAGCAGCATGGCCAAGGTAGGACAGCGTGCCAGGAGGAGCTGGGCATGGTGCTTTCTGCAGACAAGCCGAGGCTGGAGGGCTGAAACCTTGCCTTGCTGGCCTGTTGCTCAGCCCCGTTTCCATCAGGGCCTGCTCTGGAGAGCCAAGTTCAGCTGTGATGCGATGAAGGTCTAAGTGCCCCCAATAAACATCCCATAGCTGAGCTCAGCTGCAGAGGGATCTTCAGAACGAGCTGAAGGAGCCACAATGGGACTGCTCGTGCCTGTTGCACAGAAAGATGGTCTTGCAGCGTTTTACCTGCTCAGGACTGGCATCTAATCACCAAACTCCACTAAGCACACAGAAGACTCACACGCTCCTGAACACATGCAATGCAACCAAAGCAGCAGCATTTTCAGCCTCCGCTCTGACAAGCTTCGCTCCTTCTAGTCACTCTTTCCTGAGTCGGTGTCAGGTCTGCTATAAACAACTCCAGCCCTCCAGACAAGGCTGGCTGGCTCTACATCAGACCTACAGCTTTGTTTTGCTACTGCATGACCCAAGCTCTTGCTTTTATTCATGAGAGGAGCCCCTGTTTTGGAGCAGGAGGGGAAATGAGAGACGATCTGGTTCTGCTTTTCACTCAAGCTCATTTTTGGTGTTTAAACACTGTGCCCATCACCCTGACATTTGGTCCGAGCCAGCCTCTCCCCCAGCCCCTCTTTTTAAAAATTATTTTTAGCAGAAGAATAAAAATGTAAATTGAACTCGAAAGGGAAAAAATAAGCCCCCTCCAGGTGCCCCCCTTCTCCATAGCGTGGTAACGGGCACAGATTATATCCGGCACCACATGACCAGGGCCCGTATTTATATGTCAGTGTGTAAAACCTACCCCGCTGAGCCGCCTTTTCTCTGCCTGAGGCTGGGGGCTTCTGCTATGCGTCTAGTCAAACAGGCCCACAAAGGGGATTAAGGAGAGCCCCTCAGCCCCGCAGAGTAATCCATCAAATTATCCCTTGTTGGCGTTGCTGTCCTCTTCAGGGGAAAAAAAAAAAAAACGCAAGCCTTCCAAAGGCTTTTAAAGGCACTGAAATTACACTTGAGCCTGAAACACCCCACCCAGCTGCCGTAGCCCACAGCACAATGGGCTGGTTGTAAAGGGAATACCGGGAAGCGAGGAGCGAGGAAAAAGAGACGGACACTGTTAGAAAGGGCAGCAGGCTCCCCATGTGTGACACTCCAACAGGTGGCTCAGAGCCCCCGCTCCAGGAGCCCGCAGCGGAGCTGGACCAAAAAGGATAACGGATAACACCAGGCTGCAGCTCCCGCCCAGCCGCGCTCCCCTGCGGAGCGAGGCTCTGGGATGTGTTTGCTGGACAGACCCATAGACACGTCTTGATCAGAGGCGATGGTGGCAGAGTCAGCCACGGGGCCAGGGCTGGGCTCCAGCAGTGCTGGACAGTCCTTCAAAAGCCCTGCAGAACATCTAACGTGGAGACCAGGCTTGTCTGAGGCTCACGGCATCTCCATCAGTCGGCAAAGCAAGGCCAAAGACAGTCCACGTTCATCAAAACATCATGAACATCTACTTGGACACTGAACCTCTATTTTCATCCACTGCAGCTCCCTAAATTGTACACGAACTTTTGTGCCAGTCATCACGGCCTTGTTCTGAGGTATGAAGTCCTCAGTCCACCAGCCCTGCCTGAGCAAGCACCTGGGATTCCAGAAGTTTGCATTACTCTAATCCTTCTTAGGAAGAAACCGCACTTACCCACAAACTGGAAGCGGCAAAGAGAAGAGCAAACCGGTTCTGGTGGAAGGTTGTTAGTGTGTATGGAGAACACTCACGGCTGTCCCGCTGCACGGGCCACCTTCCCACGGGAAACAGTGACACGCAGCTTGGGAGCTTTAGTCGCTAGCGCTGAGTAGAAGGAGAGTAATTTCCCCATGTGTTACAGAGGAGGTGGGAAGGCAGAGACCCCAGCTGCTTTGCTGTGTCCGCTCTGCAATGCCTGCTCACAGGGCTGGGGAAAATGGGAAGTGAAATTGGAAATTCTTATTTCCAGCCAAAGCACAAATGCTGCGTAACAGGACGTCTGACTCCTCAGCAAGTCAATGTTGAACTTCGGTGCTCCTGCTCCCAGCACACTGTCACTCCAAAGCAGCTCTAGGGCTTCTACCCCATGATAGAACTCCATTTCTGGCTTGCTTTGGAAAGCTGTGAGTCATGGGGCCAGCTCAGTCTCAGGACCAGCCCTGGAGTGGAGAGGACAGTTCTGACGTATTAGCAAAAACCAGGCGCCAGAGCAAAGGCCACGGCTGGCACTGACACGTGAGGCTGCGAATCCAGACCATCAGCCACGGATCCCGGGCCAGCAGCAGCCAGGAGCTCTGCAGAACCAAAGCACTGAGCTCTGGGGTTCATTAGCCCCAACAGGCTGGTTGCCACGTAGCACCGAAGGGTCTGACAAATGTAACCACAGCAGGAGCTGCTGTCACCTCATGCTGGACTCCAACCTTCTCTCACTTTGCCAGAAGCAACGCTGGCCAAGGTCTGTGCCTAGGAAAGAGGGAGGAGAGCAACCAGCTAAAACCCGGCGCATGGCAGGCCTTGGAGAGCATCAGGCAACAGGCACAGACTCATACAGCCCTTTTTGCTTAAAAGTTTTGGGAGCGTGACCTCACGCTCTTCCTCAAAGGATATACTTTGAATCCTAGACACACACAGAACTAATGGGCTCTTTTGTAATCACATGGTAGTTAGTCCATTTTTTCATGGTAATTTTCTGGTCTGCAATCCCAGTTATTTGTGTCCCTGCCGGAGAAGTTTGATGCTAACATATCTCTCCGCAAGCCCTTTGACCTCCGCTGGCAGGTTGGTGGGTTTCTCCCTCTCTGTTTTCTGTCTCTAAAATGAGGTCATGGCTTTGAATGAGACAAAGAGCCTTTGCAGCATGAGGAATAGCCCCAAGACAGCTGTGAGCACAGAACCCCCATCACTCACATCAGACCCGGCGAGCATGAGAGGCAAGCGAGCCGGGCAGCAGCCCGCAGCTCTCCTGGGAACGGCTGGGGTTTTACCCCCCTGCTCTCAGAAGAGCTCGTGCAACTGCTCGTATCAGAGCCGGTGCAAGAACGGATGTGGAACAAGCAGCCACCCACGGTGGAAGCGTTCAAAGGGGGAGGGAATAAAGCAAAAGGCTCCCAACGCTTTGGACTGGGAGCTGCTGTAAGACATCGCTGTCCCCACCGCCTGCCCCTCTGGCAGAGCCACCATTTCCACCCAGCGTTCCCAGTCTACCCCCTGGGCTCCAGCGCCAGCGGAGGGGGTTGAAGCCAATATGCCAGATTGTCAGCAAGGCACCTTCTGTCACAGCAGCCAGCCAAAGGGCCAGGTGAAGAGTGCATACACAGGGGACAACAGGATTTCTCCGGGGTGCTTGAAGGTCAAAGACCACATATCAGAGCCCCAAGATCTTTCTCTTTTTGCCTGGAGTAGCAAAAACTGCACAAGCTCTGACTCCTGCCTGCAGCGCAGCAACTTCTCCGTGTTAATGAGGGCCCTCAGATCACTGCTGGAGCGGAGAGAGCCTTTTCCTTATCACAACAGACCAGTCATGAAGCCGGGGCCTGAAAACATGAGATTCTGTGATTTTACTTCTGCCTGAAATTGTCTGGATAATTGCAAAGATAAGCAATCAGATTTCAATTTTTTTTTTTTTAGACAGATAAGTTTCACTGGAAGATCTTTATGGGAAACTTAAGATGCCTTTTCCTTTCCCCCTTCTCACTGTCAGTTTGACGTGCTATGGACTCCGAGCACACAGGGATTTAACGTGGCCGTTCACACAGGACACACAGCAGCAGGGAGTATCTGGAAGGGGAGTTTTCCACTTTTCAAAAGACAAGGCTCAAAGCTGCCATTTCTACAGGAGGTGAACGAAACAAGGCATTTTTACCACCCCCCTCACTCCCCACCCTGTCTTTCCTTACAAACAGGTTCCTAACTCCGATTTTGAGCCCTGGAAAGAATATTGGTCCTAAATTACCAGCTTTTTAGCTATTAAGCATGGAATTCAAGTTCAAAGCTGGCTGGATTTTGCTGAGCAGGGGTGCCCAGGCTGGTCGTTGCACATGGGTAGTTTCTTGCTCCAACAAAGAGTACAGATTGCATCCATCAAGGGGGACAGGCAGGAAAAAGGGGTCTGAGCGCCGAAGTTACTTCGTGCTTGCCGAAGAAGTCTGCTGGAACGGCAGAGGATAAATGAAAGTCGGTGCGTTTCAGACTCCGAGCAGAGGCAGGGTTTTCCTTCCACGCTGGGCTCTCTCGTGCCCGTATTTACTGGAGTAAAGTTCAGCGAGCTACAAATGAAGCAGAAAGACCTCTGATACTCCTGCAGCATGCTCGGGGCTGCCTTAGGCAAACACAGTGCTGGCTTCGCCCAGGGAGAGCCGGGAAAGGGCTTATCACCATCCTGGCCAGGCTGGCTGTGCCTCAGCATGGGCTCACTAGCCACAGTCAGGCTTCTGCTAGCACAGGGGGTAGCCAGCATTCCCCGCTCTTGCCCAAAAGGCTTATACTGCTGTCAACATTGGCCACAGACAGTGATGAATGGGAGTATCTGGGGGCAGCACAAATGTAGACTCTGTTCAGAGAAATCAAAGATGAAAGAGGCCCTGTTGAATCATCTTCCCCGGGGCTGCTGCAGGACTGCTCCCAACAGCACATTCTCCAGTGATTTGTCCACTCTGGATGGATGGATCTCGAGCATGGAGGTTGCAAGAATTTCCCCTGAAACGATATCCACGGGCTAAGGGATTTAATAGCTGGGAAGCATCCTTCCTTCCTTCCCTCCCTCCCTGTGTAATTCCGTACTCTCCTTTTTTATGCACGGTCAGACCCCTCTCCAGACTACATTTAGCCACTCTCCTAAACCTAGCTTTAGTCAATTCTCACGAAAAGCCACCCTTCTAGGCCCATTAATTGCTCAGTCGGCCTTGGCTGTAGCACAGCAGCCTTTTGTTCTAGCATCGCTCCAGCTGCTCCCACCGCCCCTCGCACACAGGAGTCGTTTGTCATAAACATTCCCAAACACACCTCTGGAGTCCAACAGCAACAGTGCCCGCACAAAGCCCTCTCCTGTCCCACCAAGGGCCAGTACCTGGTACGCACAGGCTGCTGCCTTGGAAAGCCACTGTCATCTCATTGCTCCTTTGTGCTCCATCTCTTTGTATTTATGAGCTGCCTCTCGCCACAGACCTACAAGGAAGCTCTCTCTTGGCCAGAACAATCCTTGATTCTGTTTGCACAGCTCTAAGCAAAGGGAGAAATTTTTCCAGGATCCAGACCACAGCGATAAGCAGTACACCACACGGACAGGGAGAGCACAAACCGAACCACAGGCTCACGGAATGGTGGGGCTTGGATGGGACCTCTGGAGATCATCTAGTCCAACCTCCCTGCTCCAGCAGCTCACCCAGAGCAGGGGGCCCAGGATCGTGTCCAGGCACTTTTGGAATCTCTCCAGAGAAGGAGACTCCACAACCTCTCTGGGCAGCCTGGGCCAGGCTCCCACACCCTCACACCAAAGAAGCTTTTCCTTATGGAAGAGAAAAAACCAGAGGATACGGCATCAAGCAGCATCAGCTCAGGTCTTGTAGATCTCTGAAATGTCTTGGGTGCCCTCTCACCACAGAAGTGGGGCTACAGGCCTGGGCAGAGGGCAAAGAGAGCAGAGGAACATCCTGGATCAGCGGCAGGCGCTTCTCCAGAGGCAGAGTGCGGCCCAACGTTTCCAGAGCATTGCTGATGGAAAAAAAATGAAATCACCAGCAGGAAACTCACGCACAGGTTCCAAAGCAACGTAGAAGCTTTAGGTCTCTGTGCAAGGAGGACAGAGCTGAATGAGGACACTTACGTCCACTTCCAATCTGACTGAAGAGCCAGTTCTGCCTGTAGCTCCTAAACTAGAAGCACAACTGGGAGGAGGTGGCAGAAGAGCCTTAGATTGGAGGTTTGATCACCACCTCAGCTTCTTTGATGTAGCAGGTCAGATCCCAGCAGGAATCACTCCTCATGTTTGGTAAAGAAAGTGTGATTCACAGATTTTATTGCCTGCATCATTTCACTGAAAGTCTTAACCCATAAATCTAAAGCAAGATTTAGATGTTATCCACAACTATGTGCACACCATTCCTGAAGTTGGCTCCAGCCTGCTCGGCAAGAACATTAATGCCTTTTGAGTGCTGACAACATGCATGGATTTGAGTCACTGCACTCATTATATTTGCATTTTTCTTGAAGTCCTAGCTCCTGGAGACAAACCACCACAGAGAACTTCAGCTTCCAACAAAATGAAGGTGGAAAATAATATGCTCCCTTACTTAAGAGAAAAGCCTTAGACCTCAGAAACCAAACCCAGTGCCCATCATGGTTTTAAGTTTCTTTTTTTCAAATAAACCTCATTATTTTGCCAGAGGCCATCCTTACACCTTCTGAGTATTCAAAACCCGGCAATTATGAGAATTCATTTGCAAGACACCAGAAGTTGGTTCTTCCTGAAATCAACAGAGCTGATTCCAGGTGTTGCTCGAACGAGGCTTCCTTGGATGTAAGACAGAGCCATGGCCTTGAGATCGGGACTAGCAGCAGTTTCTTTCAGTACATGTACAGTAACACGGAGAAAGAAAAATGGTTCAGAGCTGCAAATCAAGCACCTGCTTATTGCTGCGTGTGTTCCAGCCACCCTCCAGCACTGAGACAAAGAAGCCATTCGGACCACATTCCTACATCACATTTCTTATTTTGCCAGACAATATTCACGGGGGTCTGTTTCTCCTCCTCTGCAGGCTGGCAAAATGTTAAACAAATATTTTTGAACTGCAAGAGGAACTGACATTTTAGGATATGAAAACAAGGAGCAAGGACACAAATTTGAGGACCTCCAAGGAACAGCATGCATACAAATAATAATCAAATGGGGACTATAGTTCTACTTAGTTATGTTTTTTGAACAAGCAACCCGACATCTTAGTTGGTGGACACATCAGCAACCTCTGCAGCTCTGTAGTACAAGATCAGACTCAGATCCTCCCGCAGTGAGGAGCGCCAGCAGCACAAGAAATAGAACAGGCTTCAAGGGATACGTGGATTCAACACATTGTTAGTCTTAGATGACTGACCAATACAAGCATCAGAACACAGACCTGCAAAAACAATCCCTTGCTTCACAGTCTTCCTATCCTTCAGTTTGTGGCGAGTCCAAGAGTTCTTTTATATCACACAGATCCACGCTTACCGGCAGCCTTCTCCAAGCACATACGTGGCTCGACTACCTTGCAGAGACTGCTTTAAAGGTTCCCCGTTTTTTAAAAGGATTCCCCTGTGAGGGTCTTTTTCCCCTCTCTGAGCCGAGCCCTAGGGTTCCTCTTTCCACAGGAACAAGCTTTCACGTCTGATTTTAAGTATCAAGAAATCAAGTCAACATTGAAAACAGCTGACAGTTGCTTACAGGCTTCTCATGACTCCCGTGCTCTGCTCATAGCACAACCTCGATCATGAGTTTCACTGCACAGCGGAAGGGTCACAAGACTCTATAGGTCGGCTGTCGAGGGTTAGTTTTAGTTAGAAGTAGCTGTCTCATGCTGGCTGCCCCCCACCTCCTGCAGAAGCTACAGCACACAATCATATGATGGAATTATTTGCAACAGCAGAAGTCAATGAGGGAGATTCACCAGACATGAGTCCTTTTGGGTTCCGTGTGTCCCTCTCCACGCCATCTGTCGATCACTTCTCTTGAGGTAAAAGGCTTTACAACTATCATTACCTGCTCATCCCCACCCCTACCTGCAGCTGCTCTCCTCCCATCGCTCTGGTCCTTTTGCTTCTGCTCCCCTCGAGCCCTGAATCCATCATAAACCTCCACAACTTTCACCCAATGGGTCAAGTGTTTTGCTTTGATGTTGCCTTAGCCAAGATAAGGAGATAGCAACACAGACATTAAAGAAAACCCCAAACAGCCAACTACCAAAACAAGACACTCCTTGGAGGAACCGCTCCAACCCAGGGAAACGTGGAGAATAAACACAAACAGATGTTACTCACACCACTTACAGCTCCTCTGAAAAGCTCCACAATCCCACTGTCACAGAAGTGGCATAAACCTCCGAAGAGCCCGAGAATACACAGCCATCGAGAAAGAGACCAACAGCAAATTACTCCTGGTATGTGTTTTTTCTTGCCACAGAAGCTCCTGGCACTGGTCTAGCTTGATACCAGACCCGACAGACTAACAGGCAGCTTGAATCAAACCAACCACGAGTCCCATCCAGGGAAGAAGACACAAACCCAGCGGTCCTCTGCAGTTCCCCACCACATCACCGTCCGCAGCCCTCCTCAGAAAGGGAGTAGTCAGGGAACTCTCACAGGCAGAACTTCTCATGCTGTTTTTTGACAGTGTAAAACCACGACAGCCAGAGATTAAGACTACTATAAACTAGTAGATTAGAAATGTCACTTATAAACGCTACTTTTATAGAGCGTCAACGTCTTCCTTTGCTTTTGCTCGTGCCTCAGAAGTAATTTGCAAAAACCCTTAGAGCTTCTTGGGGATCCAACACAATAGGCTCTGGGTTAAGATTTTCAGGGCAATGTAGGCACTTTGCAGACAGGCTAGTATTTCTACAGAGGCTTTGCAAAACCACACACAAGGAGACCCACATAGTTACGTTCAAAGAGCAGGTTTTGCCCTGTCGCTTCGTCATACAACGGGTTTGATGCTTTTAGGACCAGTTTTGGTCCATACTCCGGGCAAAGCTCCTACCAGCAGCTTCACCACAAAACTGGGTAGCTAAGGTTGTATTTTGTATTTTTAGGAGCGTGCACTCACAACACCATCTCCCACGGGAGTCCAGCCATCACCCTAAACTCCACACAGAGGCTTTAGTCAGAGAGCAGAGATGTGTAACTTGGGGGGGAAACCGAACCCAACAACCCTCCCCCCAGCAAAGGCTGCCACTTGAGTGCTCCAGCGAAATAAACAGTTTGGGGAAAAGGTTAGCAAGAGTTTACACTAGACATCCGTATTTTCTAGGAACTCTGGCCAAGCTAAAGCAGACCAAAGGCTCTATTTTCCAACTCAGCCATCACTCCAGGGAGCTCAGCTTCTCACGCTACAGATCCAGAATTTCTCACTGCCGACAAAAATTGACTGCGCACCTTCAAGAAGATGGTGCTGGTGGAGTTTGTCCAGAGTACGCTGCAGGACCTGCTGTTTATTACATTACAGTGATGATAATCAGAGAGTATGTGAGACTCAGCTTTGCTCACAGACAACGTTGCCGTTATCTCCACACGCTGGTGGCTTGGGCCATCCAGCTACAGCTCCGTGGTGGGAAACACCTTGAGGTTCAGGTGCTGTAACTGGAACCTCTTCAGGACAAGACACTCCCACAGATGACACTGCACAGGCTACACACGTAACAAGCTGTAGGGGAACATACCCACCAGCAGACAGTGCAAGAAAAATCTCCCTACAAGGAGAAGTCTCCTCCTAAATCCTGAGATTGGTTTATGCCCTGAAATACAGGGATTTATATCCCTTGTAAAGCTCTCATTTAATTTGCTATTAATTCTGGAGATTCTTGTTATCCATATCAAATTTCTAATCCTTTTTCAAATCCCATAAGCCAGGCGCTCTTGGCTTCCACTATGTTTTGTCGTAATAAGTTCCAGAGTTGAAGGCACTGCCTGGAATCCAAGCACAGGGCTGGGAATTTGGCATTCCTGGCTCCGCCACCACAGCCACTCCCCACCAAGTGGAAGGGTAGCAGCTACGGATGATGCAAGAAAATCCAGGTAGCATCACACATTAAAAAAAAAAGAAGGGAAGAAAATTACAGGTAAGGTGAATAATAGAAACCATTTAAAGGCTGGTACACGTTCTTCAGGAGTGCCCGCATGATTTCAATGCCCAGGTCATTTGGGTACTTTTGAAGTTCTTACTCATGTTCTGTTTCTATAAATTTCTGATTATTCTCACGTTACACATACTGAGGCTGCTCTCTCAAACCCACATCCAGAACTAGAAAAGCGCCAGAACGGGATATGGTTTGAGCCTGGCCACTTTCTGAAGCTGACAGATCTAGATGAGGACCAACAAAGCTGTTCCTGATGTTTCCCTTCCAATTTGGTTGGTTTTTATTTTAATGTAAGCATAAAAATCAAGCGTCTTTCCAAGTCTGGCCATCACCAGCGTGAAAGTATTTGTTTATTCTAGTGCTTTTCTCTTCCTCCTAAAGCTGTCATCTGCAGGAAAACAAATTAGTCTTTTAGTTTATATGTACCATAAACAACTCAGGCATTTTACCCCCAAAGCCTCTAGTCGCGTCCGAGTCCACAATCGATGGAACAGCCCCATTAAGGACATTTGGGCACCGCTTTTGGAGGACAGCCTCCTCAAGCTCCCACCGCAGCCGAAGAGGCAGGTAAACCCGGCAGCAAATCTAAGCCGAGCCTACAACGAGGTGCAGCGAAAACCTCCCTTTGTCAAGCGCTGCCTTCCTTGGACTCTAAGGATTCACCGACCTGTCCCCACGAGTCTTCAGGATTCCTGGAGCTCCACGGTCACATCCCGCCTCCCGAACGCTTTCCCCGTTCTGCGCTCATTCAAACGGGCTTGGTGGCAGCAGAAGTCTCTGTAACAATGCAAAACGGGTTGGGAACCTCCTGTTGCGGCCGGGGAGGCTGCGGGACGCGCTGCCCGGTACCCACCTGCGCCCGCTCCGCCGTTCCCCGCGGCAGAGCCAGCGCCGGTGCGCTCGGAGCATCAGCGGGACCCGC
>VZZY01008462.1:694165-726364 GCA_013400335.1 Eurystomus gularis | reverse complement strand
ATCAGCATCACCAGCCCCACCATCAGCTCCACCAACCCCACCATCAGCATCATCAGCCCCACCATCAGCCCATATCTTTAGCCCCACCAGCCCCATCATCAGCATCACCAGCCCCATCATCAGCCTCACCAGCCCCACCATCAGCCCCATCTTTAGCCCCACCAGCCCCATCATCAGCCCCACCAGCCCCCTGGGTTTGTCACTCAGCCGGGACGACTCATTCAGCGCAAAGAACGCGTCTGTAAAAAGCCTCCCTTCTTTTTTTTCTTTTTTCCTTCCCCCCTCCCTTTCATTCTCCCGCATTATGAATAGTTTCTTGTTTTGTTTGGGTTTACTAATCTATTCATTACTTGTAATTGCTCGGATTGTATGCAAATGGATTCCATGCGATGGGAAGCTTGTGACCTGGCCCCTGGACATTATTCATGGTAGATGATTGCTTCAAATCACATGGCGGGTGAGGCAGGGAGCCACACAATATACATGCTTATACAACGTATATGCTTATGCAGAGAGATCTAGACATTATATTGGTACCTGCCTTGTCCGGCACGAGTGGAACAGAACCGGGAGTTAAGGAAAAAAGCTCCTGTTCCCAGATCCAGCCCGGGAGATGAGAGCCCTTAGACAGAGCAGCCTTCCTTAAACATCTCCATCAACAAAGCTCTTGTTTCCCGTGAACGCTCATGAGCAGAGGATCAGAAAAACGAGGCAAGAACGCAGTTGACAAAGCCAGCTGTTCTTAAATTAATGTTTGCAAATGCTTGGGCCAGGTCTTCAGCTGACGGGTCATCAAAAGACTCATACTGGTTTGTACTACTTCGATATTCATCCCTGTTTTGCAGTGTATTCATCCAGCGTCGTTGCAGAGGCAATATAAAGATCTAGTTATTTTTAATCTTCACACGGTCCCTCCTTTGAGCAACTCTGTACCTCTCAAGGTCAAAAATCCCATTTCCATGTCACATTTCAGCTTGGGTCAGCAGGACAGTCTTGTTTTCACTGTGAGCAGCTGTTCCCTCCCTAAGTTTGCTGAAAGGACTCACTCTACATGGGAAAAACGGAGAGGCACCTGCGTTTGTTGTCGCTCGAGCTGATGAGAACTCACTCACCCGGGTGGCTGACAAGGAGAAACGACACTGCTGTTTCCTGCAGAAAAGTTTTCTGGCACTCCAGATGCAGCCTGGAACTGACTGGAAAAAAAAAAAAACCACCAACAGAAACCGCTGCAGAGCTCGGCTATGTATGACTTCAGTTGGTAAAGTGCCAGAGTCCAAATTTGGGTGGGGAAAGCTGCCCCTGTTCTAGTCAGGGAAGTTCACAAGCAATTAAATAGCTATTAGTGCTGCTTTTCTTGGTTTTTTTTTGCACTGTAGCGTGTGACTCTCAGTAAGTGGATTCCCAAAAGCTGTGCCTACAGGAGCTCAGCACGGCAGGGCTTGGTGGTTGGACAAGCAGCATGATTCCCCTCCTTCTATTCCCGGCTCTGGCTCACTGTGTCATCTCGGTTGAGGCACAAGCAGCCAGTTTTGAAGGCAGAAATTGCAGGCTGCGGTGGTGGATGCTCCTGGAGCGTCACTCTGAGGAGGCCCAGCTCGTCTCGCTGAACGCCACAGGGCGCTGGCACCGCGTCAACCGGCCGGGAGCTCTGCGAAGCTTTCAGAGTCGGAGCAAAACAGCAGCTCCACGTATCGTCTGCGCCAACAGGAGACGGGGCATCTCCTTCTCTCCTCTGCTACATTCTCTGGGACAAGGCCGTGCTTTTTTCAAAGCTGACTGCAAGGTATTAGTCCTACGGAGATAAAGAAAACAAAAATAATGAGCAAAAATGACCCCCCCCCGAAGGAACAAGCCCTAGAAGTTATGGCTGGAGACACACGTAAGAGACTCAAGTGGCAGCACAGCAGGGACAGCACTTGCACAGCTGTGGGTGAGCACAAATCTGAGTCTTGTGGTCCGCAGCGCGGGAGGGACAGCTGTGAAGGCAGCTTCTCCCCTGTGCTCCCGACTCACCAGCTCACGTACCTCTGCAGCGTTTGAGAGCCCATTTCCAATCACCGATGCTGGCCTACAGAGCCTCAGCTGAGGCCTTCCATGGTCACTTCATAAGCACCACTGGAGGGGAAGAAGGGACATAGAATCAGAATTGGTTTGATTGGAAAAGACCTTTAAGATCATCGAGTCCAACCGTTCCCCCAGCACTTCCAGGGCACCACTAACCCCTGGCCCTCAGCACCACATCTCCACGGCTTGGAAACCCCTCCAGGGATGGGGACTCCACCACCGCCCTGCCCAGCCCGGCACAGCCCTTCACAACCTTTTCCATGAAGAAATTGTTCCTCATGGCCAACCTAAACCTCCCAAGAGAAGTAAAATACAGCCACGTGCTGCTGGAACTTCCACTCCTCTCTGCTCAGGTCCTCCTTCCTTCCACTACAGCTTTACAGATCTCACATCTACCAGATGACAAGTCCCACAGCTGAGCAAGACCAAAAGACTAGGTGTATCCTGAGCCTTCTTCTGGGCTCCTGTAACTCACCCACCAGCCAACCAAGGGTATCAGATCACGTTACACATGTTCCTGTTGCAGGGCTCTGTGCTGACAGCTACTGAGGATCCCAGACGTCGTTCCCAGAAGCACTTTGGCAAGGGCCCAGTGGGATCATTTGTGGGATCAGAAACTGAAAATTTAGCCCATATACTTGGGTACGTAAACATGGCAATAAGAGCCTGACACTGTTTATACTACTAGTTTTAGTAGAGCAAGCCCTGGGCTTATAAATGGGCCTAATCATTTTGCTGAAGTAGGACTAGAAGGTTCAGAACACTGCAGGATTGAGCTATCGTGGGAATCTGCAAACCAGATTAGTTTATCAAAAGGGGGAAATAGAGAGTCAACTGCCACCTCAGCTGCTCGTGGCCGATTAGATCATAGCATAGATTTGCCCTGGTCTTATCTAAATCTTGCACAGCCAGCCAAGTGGAGCTCATGGTATCGGCTAGACTATTGACAGGGGTCAGGCACCATCACGGGGCAAATAAAATCAGGAGCCTGAGAGCAGGAGCCCATCTCAGCTTTACCCCAGGAACAGCTCAGACTCTTCTGCTGCAGCTACACAGAGAACACACAGTCCTGATCTCCCATCCAGATCTTAATCACGCTGCACAGAAGGATTTCATGGATGTTCTGATTTACTCTGGAATCCACAACAGCCCCAGGTTGGCCAAAGGGAGCTTCAAGCCCATTTTGTGCTTAATTAGAGAAAAACCATGAGTCCTGAACTTGACTGCAGGCTGTCTGCTGACTCACAGTGTAAACCTTTCGCTCTCTGGAAGCCGAGAAAATAAACCCGTCCTCAGCACCCCACCCAGAGAGGTTAGGAGTGACTATTTACAGAGCACTCAGGTACCGAGGTGGAAAAGCCTTAGAGAAATGCAAAGCAGAAACATACTTTGGTGGTGCTTAGTGCTGCTGCCTCGAGAACAAAGGTGGGAATTCATGCTGGGCACAAGGGTCTTGCAGAAGGACCTTTCCTGACAAGCTGACAGCCCCAGACCTCTCGTGCCGGTCGGGAGTGATGCTGCCAGAAGATGGACTTTGTATAATAGGGTCTAATGCACCTTTAAAGGGAAAAAAGCCACTAGAACAAACAAAAGCAGCGCCCGGCTGCGCAGGCTGTTTATACTCGAGGTAGCCAGAGCAGGAGGCTGCACTTTAGGGCTTATCTTCGCTCTCTTTCTAAACAGGAAATGTATTTTTGTCTCAAGCATTTCAGGAGAAGCCACCAGGCTAAAAACTTTCAGAATGTGCCAAAACCGAGCATTTCAACTCCCTCCCAAGACCTGCACCAGGAGTCCTTGACACATCAGCTGTAGGAAAAAAATCAAGGGATGGAAGCGGTGCCACCAGATCAGCTCTCGTGCGTGCAAAACCTGCCACTGTCAGCGTAAGCGAGGAGGGAGAATCTGGGGCAGGAAAACTACTGAAGTTGCATTTTCTGGGTAATAGAGGTTGCTTGGTAGAGGCATTACCTCTGGCTGGAGCAGTGCCAGGCTGGAAGGTGCCTGCTCCTGGAGACTGGAGAGCAGGACACGTTCTTGCTTCCTCTCCAACGGCAAACTGCGGCTGCATCATCCCAGAGCTTCACCGTCTCCTTGCTTAGTGCCGTCATCCCAACCAATGGGGCAAGCAACTGGTTTTCTCTCTGTATGCTGCAGGGAGGACACTGGAGCAGCACTATGTTGGCTTTGCCCAGTTTTTAGCTCCCCCAGTTTTGCCCTAATTTTCGTCTCAAAGCACTTGGAGGCATGGATTCAGTGAGGTGGGGCTTTTTTGTTGTTTGGGGGTTTTTTTTCCTTTTTAAAAAGATCCATTTCTACATTTTCTGGTTGTGGAGAAAAGCTTGGAAATGAGATTGGCCCTAAACTGCCAAAACCACGAGGCAATCAATTTTTATTTTTTAATTAGGAGTCTCAAGACTTAATCTTATGATTTCTGAGACTCCACAAAGCCTGTCTCATATTGGAAGGGCTCGATTCGGTTAGGGAGATTTTTCTTGTTTGGTAGAGAGATGGGGTCACCGTGTACCACTTACTGGATTCCAAGGCCTTTGCAGCCAAGCAAACTTGCTCCCTCATCAAAATCCTTATTGATACTGGAACAGCTCCCACTGTTTGCCGCTTAGCATCGATGTTACCGTCCCTGCAGGCGATGCAGAAAGAAAGAAGCTGTCCGTGAAACCGTGTGTATACGAGCGTTGCTAAACTGGGTTTGAAATCTGGGCATATCTGCTGTATTTACAGAGTGCAGGACAAACATTTTAGCATTCCCCCCGCTGTTCCCTGGGCTGCATTCTTAACCTCTGTCTCTTCTAGCCAACCCCACACACAGCATCGTGTGCTTGGTTGCCAGAGTTCCGGACTGTGCCACCCGCCACGCAAGCTGTGGTTGCCCCTTGCCCTGCCAGGAGGACCCTGCAGAACCTGGCAGGGAGGGATGTCCTTGCTACCAATGCCCAAGGAGAAGCAGCCAACCACAACAGCAGCTCAAAAATCCAAACAGCTTCACTGAGGGGAAGTTAGAGAGGAACTGAACGACAGCTCTGCTAAATCCTCTTCGCCCCCGTTGTTGCTTTGTGTTTTTGGTTGCCGTCGCCCTCGGTGCACAGGTAAGCCCGGATTTCCCCTGGGTTTAGGGAAGCACAGCTCTGTGTTGGTCCCCTGCCTAACTGCACCCAGGAGTGGAGGTTCCAGCTCTCTGAACCCCTGACTACTGTGAGCTCTAATCCTCCACACTGCACAGCCACATTGCCCCCCACTCCTGGCCTCCGGCCACAGCAGGCTCTTTAACCCCCTGCGCCCCAAGGACAGCCAGGCACCACTTAGGAAGGCTGTTGTAAAGATAAGGATCATTTCGTACCACCTCCTTCTACAACCTGCGGTGCATCTCTGGTACCAGCCTGCCTCTCCTCTCCTCACTCACCCTCAGTCCTATAAATGAGGCAGGGAAGAATGTCCTGGCCGGTGCCTTCAGCACCTGTGGATGTCAGGTCGGGAAGGGTCCCACTATCCTCTGATGTAGCTCAAACTTTCCTCACCAGAGTATTAGGTAATTGCTGGCATCCTGCCCACTTCCTTCCCACTCCTACCCAGAGGGTGTAAATTTTATTTCACTGCAGCCCAGAGTCACATTGCCAGGGGGCAAAGCAGATTACTCCGGTGTCAGTTTACGATTTCCAGCTCACAGGATACGATTTGAGGGTCTTCCTTGTGAAATAGCCTATTTTGATTCAACTCTGGTTAGAAAAAGCTGCCCACGGATTGAGCTTGTTTCCCACCCAGCATGGTTGGTACCTGCAACTTAAAGCTCTGCCTTGCCACCCTTTAGTTCTGCTAAGCTAGAGACAAAGCACGGGATTTCTTTCTGGTTTGGGTGCCAAGGAAACTGTCAGCTCCCATTCAGTCTCCAAGCCATTCCCTGCAGCACACTTGCTCAGCCACTTGCAAATGATGCACCCCATGAGCCATCCAGTCGATTTCCCAGGACAACGGCAGCGCCGGACGCTGGCCAGGGGACCCTGGGACGTTAGGCAGGTGACAGATGAAACCAGGGGCCCTGGTATGCAAGAGGCTGGCAACCTTGACTGAACAACTTACTAATACAAGTCCCTCTTGAACACGGACAACTAGATGAAAAAGCAGGTCTCGCTGTTTGTTCCACTCAGGGGCCATCTCACTTCTTTAATGAGATTCTACTTATTTGCAAAAGGACATAAAAAGTTCCAGTTCCTTGCATAAAGCGGGGCCTAAACAATGAGAAACGCCCTCTTTGGTTATGAACCCAAGCCCTTTCTCCAGGCAGTACCTAATGCCGCAGCACCCAGCTCGCACTGGAGCTCATTCTGACAGTGCCCTCGGCTTTTCCACACCACTCACATTTTTGTCCTTCCCCTCCTTGCTTCTCTCACACAGCCTCAGCTCCTCCAGTCGATGTCCTCAGTTCCTGCAGCAGCAGGTCCCGTTGCTTGCCTGACAGCTCCCAGCTTTGCCAGAGTTTTGTGCAGAACGTGGAGTCAATTCTTGCAGAGCAATTCTTTGGCTCCACCACAGGCTTGCAGGCTCCTGCAGATGTCCTTATAGAACACAAAAAGGTGGTCCTAGGCCTAGATCTTGACATCTGAGCATAGGAGACAGTACAGGTGAGATTAAAACAAACAAGAAGGAGGCAAGTTCATTACCCTGCATCCCGAGAACAGTTTGGGATGCGGTCCCAACACACAGGTTGTACTGGACCACCGGGCCTCCTCTGCAGCATCTTGTCTCCTGCTACTGGGTGCACAGTGGGATCCGTGGACAGGAGTCATTGCTGGAATTGGGATGTTGGGGTCTCGCCCTTGAGCCAGCACTCACACGGTGAGACACGGCTCATCTGTCACCCCACGAGGCAGCAGGAGACATGCCAGGCAAGTGATCACAGGCAGCAAGGGAGGAGGGCAGCAACCTGGGCAAGAAACTCATTTGGAATGAACGCCTCTCCTAAAGCAGATTTGGTCGGAACTGTTATCAGTTCCTAAAGGGAAATCCCTCAAACCTCAGATTTCCAACCTCCTGAAGCCTTGTAAAATCCCAGGCCCACCCGTTGGACATAGGCTGCGAGGAAGACCTGCCTCTCCAGCAGTGGAACAGGCATCTTCTAGCCAAGAGAGTCAGACTGCCTACAAGAAACACCCCACGTCCAGACAGCGCTTACGCTTCTCATCACCGCAAACTGACTTGCAAGACCCTGGTTGTTGCCGTGTCCACGTGCCCGTCTGTGGCACACCACACACCCGCACAAACCCAGCGGACACGAACCCATTCACTAGACAAGGCCTGAGCTCCCAGCCCGAAGGAGCTGTAGGAAATTGTGTCTAAATACACATTTTGCAGTCTGAACTCAGGTCAGATTCCATCCACGAGATGAAGAACTGGGCATTGCTGAGGGTACTCCCAGAATGAAGAGATTTCCAGGGGCGTTTGCTCCAGCAGCTCAGCTGTTAGGAGCAGTAAGAGCTGTGCAGGCAGAGAGTTGCCACAGTTGGATAAAGCAGGAAACTTGAAACAGCAAATAACTATAAAATATTTACAGAAACCATCCCGGCCGTATTTGCTGAAAAAAGAAATTTCTTGTCAAACCAGTTGATCAAGAATAATGATCTGTGAAACTTTACAAGATTAAAACGTCCCTTTTCTTGACTATTTTATGATCCGGTTGATGGGCAGATATTTGCTTCAGGTAAACAACATGCACCCTGTTTATAGCACACAGTGCAAATATTTCCCAGCGTGTTTATTCTGAGATGCTTGTACTGGACAGACAGGAAGTGATTGCAGAAGAAAGACACCCAAGCTATGCTCCTTCCCAAAGCCCTGGTGGGAAGCAGCTGTCAGATGAGCTGCATCTTTGCTGGATGATGAATCCTGCCTTAGAGGAACAGAGGTACTGGAGATGGAGAAGGATGAGGCCGTACACCTGTCTGCGAGGAAACACAGAAGGGATCCTCGAGGACTGGGAGAATCTCGATTCAAAAGGGATCATCAGAAGAATAATAAGAGAATTTTCCATTCAGATCTCACAAAACAGACCAGGGCAAACACGACCAGCTCATTTGCTTACCAGGTTTGTGTCGTCACGGGACTCGTGCTTTTCTCCCTTTCATCTCTCTAAAAGCTATTCTTCTTTGTGTGACACTTCCCTAGTATTTTTATTGCTCCGGGAAATCAGGAAGGGGGTAGGAGAACCAGCCAATGCTCCTTCGCTTCTGCTATTCCCAAACAAAGTAAAAAAAAAAATAAATTAATAGCAAGCGTGCGTTGATAACTTTGTGATTAATTAATCTCTGAATCAGCCTCACTCTCTTAAATCCTAGGGATGACTTTGACCTGAGTGTTAAAAATCGTGCCACAGTGAATGCTACCAGATATTATTATTGACAATTCTGTGTCACTCCCAGCCCCAGCAGCTCAGGAGACTTACTAAGGGGTCACTGGCGTTCAACAAATCACTGGTTCAACAAAGGAAGAATGGAAGAATTGCCCGGGGTCAAGACACACAAACATCGTTGGAGACTTTCCCCAGCAGTGGTCTTAGACAGAGTCCCCCTTTTTCCGTATGGTAGAGTGAGTGCTCAAACGTGATGTGATGAGCACTGTCAGAATGGGATCAGCTACAGAGGACCATCCGTTGCCCCCCTTACTCCCTTTTATGAAGGAGCTGAGAAACCTCCTCTGGAGTGAATTTAGCTGACACTCGCCTTGATTTTTATAGGGGAGTTTTTTCTCTTGCAGAAACCCAAACACGAGAGCTGGAAAACATCCGTCAGCCTTGCCACCAGAACTAACACAGGACTGCTCCTCACCAGGCCTTTCCACAGCAGGGCAGCAAAGAAGTCACCAGCTGGTAGGCCACGGCCACCGCTCGGAGAAACTCAGGAGGAACATCTTCCAGTGCCCCAGCTGTGTACAGAGACAAGACACGTGCTGAGAGGTGCAGATGATTCAGACAGCATCTGAGTCAGCCTCATGAGGACAAGTCTCCTTGAGGTTTTCTCCTCTTCCTGACTTCTATACAGCATTTCTCAGCTTTTCCACCACAGGACCCCCTGTGACAAAGAGAGCAGCTCCTCTCTCATCCAGCTGGAGCAGAAGGGTAGGGCTGCAGGAGGCTGGCAGCGAGTCTGCACCTCACTTGCAGAAGATTCCCAAGGGCACAAGTAATTTATTTCAACTGACTTCTCCCCGCCTTTTACATTTTTTTTTCTTTTTTTGAGGGTGGTCAAGGTAACTCCAGATACATTCCAATGAGGAATGCGCTGTAAGTAGCAGCGGGTTGAGTCCAAGTTCATTATCCAGACTCACTATACACCAGGACAAACTCTCCCTTGATCGAGTTTTTAACCTGCTGTGCAAACACAGCCCCCCAGAGCAGATGCCACACGTGCCTAGAGGTGGCATTTCCTCCCCCCCTTCCTTGTTGGAGGCCCACGTACTTCAGAGAAAAGCCTGGAGATCAAAGTCAGTTTTGAGAACTGTTGCAGAATCAGTGAGGAAAAGGAGGCGGTGGCCTTTTTTTTTTTTGTGTTATGCCAACAGCTATTCTGCCAACGCTGCCAGACAGACCAGGCCTATGCTTAAAGCCTGGTTATTTGTTTTGGTGTCAGTAACACCTTCAAGCGTTTAAAGTCTTGGGAATTTTTGTTTATTTTAATTAGCGCAGTCTTCTACCATCAGATCAGAGAGCTGGTCTCTTCCTTGTTGGGTTTGAACTAAAACAACCGAACGTGCAAAGAGAATAAATTCCCTACAGCCTACTTCCCACGCTGCGCTCGTTGGGCACACGGGTCTCCGCTGCTCTCTTTCCAGCCGTATTTCCAGTATGGCTTCAGGGGCCTCCACATCAAGCTGTTTCTGGGGATGTGACACGAGGCAGAGCCATCGTTCAGCCCTTCAGACAGGCAGGGGTCAAGAGGGCTGGTTCCTCCTGTCCAAAGTGTCTCAGGGTGCAAGCTGCAACACGGCTTGGGCTCCTCTTACAGGAGACCTCAGCGTTTCTGTCCTCACCTACACTGAGCAAAGCCGTCCAGCAGAGCCCTGGCCAGCAGCAGGCAGAGTCCATGAATTTAAAAGCAGATTGAAGACGCATTTCTGGAAAGAAACAAATACCCCAAAAAGCTCACCTTAGATCCGAGCCAAGATCGCAACACGCAGTGCTCATATAACAACTCTGTCTGCATAGATCGCTGTCTATTCCTGGGAAGAGTAGTTATGTTTGCATTTAACTGACTTGGGAAAATGAAATGTAAGAGGTAACACAAGTTATTAAACTCCGCAACTTGGTCTTTTACACATAAAAGCCTTTGGTGGTGTGGGGAGAAGGTGCAAGGGTGAGAACAAGGACTTGCACCCCGGGATATCTTCTTTTTCCTTTTGGCACCTTGCTGCACGAAAGAAGGAAGAGGGAAAAACGTTTAAAAAGTCACTCCAGTGGTATTACGCATTTATGGGTGCAAAACCAGTTTGTGAATGAGACTGAAAGAACCTGAGTCGCTGCCAAAGATGAGGCCTGGTTTGCCTTTGAGGAATGTGTCACCTTTTAGTTGAGAACTAACGCACTCAACTGTTTCTGGCAACAGAGGGAACTGCTTCAAATGTGGTGTCAGCAGCAGCAGTGAAGTGAAACTTTAAAAAAAACCAAACAAACAGGTTAGGGGAAAAGGAATGATAGCTCTTTATAATAGGGTTATATTCAAACTAGTCCTTCCCTTCATTCATTTCTCAGGAAGTGTAGCAGAAACAGCACACGCTTTAGGAGAGCCTACAATAATATCCTCTTTATAAAACATTCAGGAGACCATTTAGCTTAAAAAAGAAAAAAAAATCCAAGCAGAAAGAGACTATTTTAAAAAGTCAGCACTAACTTCATCTCACAAGAAGAGGAGAAGTTCTCTGACATAAAAGCACTCCAGTTAATCAAAAAATGTTTGAAGATGTTTGTAATGAACAGAGCCCACTGTTAAGGAAAGCCACTGATGGATAAGAACCAAGCAAACCCTCCTAACAAGGCCAAGCGCTCAGTTTGAAATGCTCGAGGAAAAAAAAGATAGTGTGACTACAGGAAATTTATTGCTGCTGGACCCGCTATCTTATCTACTCAAAACACAAATGCTATTCAACCTGAGAGACAAAAGATTATTCAAATAAAACATCAGACTTTCTTCAAGCTACAGAACTTGCAACAAGTATAAAGCGAACCCTTGAACCAGAGCTTATCGTTTTGGAGGGTAAATGAAATATTATGGGAGAGACTGAATAGGAAATGGCTTTGGCTTTGTGCAAGATTGTTTTCGTTTGCTGTCCATCAAAAACCACGCACACGCAGGAGACCAAACTGCAGCCACAGTTTAAGGCCAAGGGCTGAATTTGACCTGGAGGCTTTAATTCAGCGTCAACTCTAAGGGAACTATCCCTTACTGCTTCTTCATTCCCGGGGGGAGCGCATTCCCATGCTGGCCCACAGTGGGATAACGGCACTTGAACTTGACCTGTATCTATGGGAAGAGGAAAAAAAAAACCCAACCCAAACCCCACACAAAACCGATTTCCTGGTCTACATAAAACTCTGAAGCTGGAGATAAGAGTTAGCCCAGGATGTGGTTGTGAACTAACCAGCAGCACTCCCAGATCAAGTCTAACGTAGCGTTCGGGACATTTAGTGCTCTTCAATCAACGCACAACGAACAGACACTGCTCAGAGCTCCACATCCGACCCTGCACCCCCGGGACAGCCTCTGCACCAGCTCCGCAGGAGTCCAGGTTATTAGTGATATCCCTCCAAACTTAGTTATCATATTGCAGGGTGCAAAGACCCCAAGGACCAGTGAGAGAAGTAAAAAAACCCCTGTTTGCTTTGTGGTTTGCTGCATCAAAACTATACCTAAAGTATGCTTTTGAACTCGGGGGAATTTGCTGGGAAATCTCTCCATTTGCACCATTTTCGCAGGTTTCCTTCAACACGCAAGGACGGAACAGCAGCTTTTCAACTTCGTCCCAGTTACTGACTCTTCCAAGGCCACCCATAGGGCCAAAACAAGCTGCGCTGCAGAGAACTGATCTCCTCTTGAATTCCACCTTTTGACTTTATTTGCATCCTATAACCCAACAGTACAAAAAGAAACACAAACAGGATATTCTTGAGGCAAGGGAATCTTATGCCCCAGGTTGGCAGCGCTCACTGGGGTTACAAAATCCTGCCCGTGTCCACTTCTCAGATACACGTCCACTGAATACGCAGACAAACGGTTTGTTTGTGGTATTAATTCCCTGTAAAAACCACTCTGGGAAACTTTTCACTTCTGCTGGCAGAGCGTCTGCCTGCAGGACCGAGCAGTCAGGAAATACTCTGGGTTCAAAAGAGCAATACTGAGGAGAAAACTAGTGTTTACTACAAAAGAAATGCCACCTCTGCTAACCGGGAAGGAATCGTGACAGGGAAGCGGCGCAGCAGGTAACTCTGCAGCTGCTGCCGGTAGAGAATCCGCAGCAAGGCTGCAGATACCGGAGCAGTGAGGTAGAAATACCTGTCAAGGTTAATTGGCTGGTATGCTTAAAAAGAAAAGAGGAATGCCGTAAGCTGCCTTATTAAACCATTCCGTTCCAGAAGCCTGGAGCATCATTCTCGACATCGGGACCCAAGCCCAAGCACACCTATATTACATAATCTTTTTTACCCCATTATGGAATTAAATCAACAGCACAGGTAGAGACACAGAATCTGCAGCCAGGCACCAACTCGGGGCTGTCAATAAGCACACGGGATTCCGTGCAGGACAACGGAGATGGCATTTCACAACATACCCCAAAAAACCTCCAAAACCAAAGATCTGAACCATCTCGTGCGGCAACGGGGGCAGCGGCTAACTGCCCCATCATCGGGGGCCAGATGTCTCCGAGGCCAGTCAGTTGGATGTGCCCACAGGACACCCCTGTGCCCGGTGTGCTGCCGAACCGGGACACGGCAAAGCCACTCGCTCGGGAAGGCGACAAGCGTTTGGCCATTGGGAGCCCTTCGGAAATCCCGGTCCTGCCGGATCCCCAAAGCCTCATCCGTTAGAGACAACTGCTTTGGGGAGTTCATCCCGGAGAACAGCGCTAGCAGGCAGCGGGGGAGCAGAACGCAGCCGCACAACGCGCTCCGGGGCTCCCCGGTACCGGGGCTCGCTCCGCGCTGCCCGGGACGGGGGCACCGGGCCCAGGGCGGCCCCTGCTGGCACACGGGAGAGCACCGCCGGGACCGGGGACGGGAAAGATCCACCCAGCAAGGCGGGGAACCATCGGGGATGGAGGGACTTCAGCGAGCATCCAGGTCCAAGCCCCGTGCCGCCCATGGCCACCTCCCAGGGTTGCTCAAAGCTCCATCCAAGCTGGTCTTGAGCACATCCAGGGGTGGAGCGTCCACAGCTCCTGGGCCAGGGTCTCGGCATCCTCAGAAGAACGCTGGAAAAAAGTGCTGCTGAATGTGCTGTGGGTACAACTCAGAACTGAGATTCTGTGGGAAATCGGATAATGCTGGCTCTGGGGATTGCTTAAAAGCACAAACTGGCTCCGCGCTAGAACCTCCGGCGCATGGGACAGCGGCAGCCTGTACCTGGGGCAGTTCAGCCACGATCTAACACACGTTCCTGAGACACAGTTGTCCTCTTCCATACGACAGCCACAAAGAACAGGCTGTGTCTGTGCGGTCCAGGCTGGGACACGGCTGCCAAGAGAGCTGCTGTGGCTTGCTGAGCTGAGGGAACAGGGCTCACGGATGGAAGTGGGACCTTTTGTCTCCCCTCGTCATGACTTTTTGTCCTGTCTTTTGAACCTGAAAACCTCAACTCACCGTGCTCTCCTGAACAGCCTGTGAAACCAAGGATTGCATTCTGCACAGCCTCAATTCTTCCCCTCCACTCCCAGGTACCAAGGGGAAGGCTGCACTCGCCAAAACCTGACTTCTCCTCCTCAGAGAAAGCAAGAGCTCTGCAAAGGAATTAACACCAAAGCTATCAGACATTGAAAGAGACAAACACGTTGCTACAGCTCGCTAACATCCACAAAAGAAAACACCACGGCAGGAGAACACCACCTTAGCACAGCAGAAAAATTACACAAGTCGTGTTTATGGGTTATAAAAGCCCTTTTATAAAGCCATTTTTAAACAAAACCAAAAAGTTTACAAAAGAAAATAAAAGATACAGAAGAATGAGTTGCTTAATATATTCCAAAAAGGAGAAAAATAAAAGAGGGGACACAATTCCAACATGCTGAACAATAAAGGGTTCTTTTTCCTTGTGTTTTTTTTAATACAAAATACAAGCGAAGGATACACATACTTAAAACAGAGCTCAGGAGCAGGTATGCAGTCCTGGGAACCCTTTCAATAAAAGCAAAGCAGGGTTTTGTTATTTTTTTTTTTTTTTCTTTCTTTCTTTGCAGGTACATACAGAGACTGGAATATGTAAAATTAAGTAGCACAAAAAGACCATCACACAATTCTACCAATGAATGTTGCATCTATAAATTCACGAACATGGTCAACAGTCATGTTCACTTCAACCCCTTTAAAAAAGAAAAAAAAAAAAAAAAGAGAAGTGTTGTCTTTTTATTTTAAATAAAGCATTAATGTTACATTCAGACTTAACTCCTAGTACCATGCGGTAGATCTCGGTATTGTCAAGGTATTGCAAGAGTCGCCAACCCCGTGGGGCCCCGTGATGACCCCCGTGTCCACACGAACCCCGACCGCGGGCCAGCGCCACTGAACGCCCTTTGCAGCAGCCCCTTTTTCTGTCTGCTCTTGAGATTTAAAAACAAAACAAAATTAAAAGGGATGGGGAGGGGAACTGCAAAGAGCCCGGTGTGTAGCAAAGCTCCACGGGGGATTGCAAATACTCAAGACAAAGTCGTTGCATACCACCTTGCTGATAGCCAAAGGCCCAAGGCCCTACCTGGAGTCTCCTCCTCTACCTTCAAAGCGATTATTTAGGGTTTGCTGTGACACGATGTTCATGGTTCAACAAAAATTACGTAGCTCTTATTTACAATTTTTTGTAACAATTGCTTCTGCGAGGAGGGGAGGGGAAGAAAAAAAAAGAAAGTCAAACTCACAAATCTTCAGAACACAAAGGGAAGAAGATGTCGGACGCTCCCATGCGCGCACTCACACCCGCGCACTCACACACAAAATACTTCAGGGGCTTTTACACACATTATTCTGGCTTAAGCTGATTGAGTATTTCTCCATCCCACCCGCTACCCCTCCCAAAATATATATATAAAAAACCCTTGCCCCAATATACAAAGCATATGCACAATGGTGGTTTGCAGTCACACTGAGCATGCTCAGCCCGATGGACCCACTCGATTCACGCGGCTGAAGGGGCAGAGTCTAGAGAGTCGCTTCCAATAGTGGTTGATACACAAGAGTCAGCACATGGCGAGAACTGGACTAGGCTTAGAAATCTTTGTGGTTTGTTTTTCATATAAAGAGTTCAATGAAAAGACATTCAAACGCCAGTCACCTACTGAAGTGGGAAGTCTAAAGTGAGGATACAGGCGATTTGGGGAGGTCTCGGAAGGACACTGTCACCTCTCAGAGCTCGGGTACTCCTAACAAGAGTCATCTGGTCAGCATGGACAGAATAGTCTTGCTTCCTAGTTCCATTAGCAGAACCTGTATTTAAACCTCCCAAAACGGTAGGAAAATATTCAAAGTTTAGGGAAAAACTTTCTATTTGTTCATATATATATAGAATATATAATTTCCACATATAGATGTGACCCCCCCAACTAACGCATCCCATACGCCAGCAACTCCTTTGTGACAGTGTCCCTTTAAACACCCATCTCCTACCTTTTCATCTCCTACCTCCCCCCACAGATGAACGTCCACTTCTCCAATATTACAACGCATGGATCACTTTGTAGTTCTTAAGAACCATGTGTTCAACAATATGATCTGTTATAAAAATAAACACTTCACAAACGAATTACATAAAGCAAAGCACCGGTTTCTACAGCTCAAAAGCTTCCAGCATGTTACAGTTCGCTTCCCTCCCTCCTTAACCTGGGTGCCTCAGTTTCTATTGTACCTTTACGACCATCACCAGCGGAGGGGAGAAATTTAACAAAAAAAAAATAAAAAAAAGAAAGAATTCAAGCACATCTCTGCCATTCCCCTGGCATCTGTGAGCTGAGCAGGTTCCAGCCCGGTCCCTGGTGAGGGTCCCTAGCAGAAGTCACCCGAGCTGTGCTGCTCCTCTCCCCACACACTCTTCTGCTCTCATTCCACAGAATTAAAAGCTTCTCGGCCGCCCCGTTTCTAAGTCTTGCTCTCACACACGATCCGTTCCAAAACCCATTTAAGCTTGGCGTGTTTGGCATTCTCATCCTGATCAAACAGACCGAACCAAAGCATCTTTAGTACAAAATCCCAAGTGAAATTGCAAATTTTTTCCTGATCGAGCCCTGTGGCCAGTTAAAGGCAGAACTGTTGGCGTGTCACTGAAACCGAACGCGGTGTGGGTTCGGAAACAATGGACGAGAGGACATAGAGTGGAAGTAGGTTATGAACCACCGTTTTAAAGAGTAAGACCAGGGCAGGGCACTGGATTAACTGAATTTTGGAATAAATCCATTTACCTCTCTGCAAAGGCTCCAGAACTACAGCTGTGTAACAGGAGACAGTCTTTTCAAAGCCTTCTTCAGTGAAGGAAACTTTCTGCTCCGTAGAGAACTACTCGCACTCCCAAAGAAAGGCATTTTTATAGCTTTCCTTCAAGAAATCAGAACGCTTAATTCAAATTAATTAAAAAGGACATTTCCAAATGGTAAGTCTGGTGCTACGGAAAAAATGTTGTGTAGTAAAAAAAAAAAAAGATATTAACCTTGTTTTATCTGTAAAAATGTAAACTGCTGCAATTCTAAGAGTAACCAAGAGACCGTTCGGGCTTTAGTGTTTGGACAAACCAGCACAACAGTAAGATATAGAAAAAGTTACAAAATCCCAGAAGTAGTACAGGATTTACATAGTGTTTGGGGTGTGACAAACTCCAAGATAAGCATCATGCAGCTTGTAGCAGCCATGAGAGAAGAGCGTATGAGAAAGCAGAACAGTTTTGTAAGATGAAGGGCCAAAATTGTCAGGCATAGAATAATCCAGTCCAAAACCTGAACTGAGAACAACGGAAACTTATTTTTTCACAGCCTTAACTTTAGTTAACTGTGTTAGAAAAAGAAAACAAAAAATATATTTTAAGTGGAACTTACAAAATACACTCTTGAGAAAAAAGAAAAAAAATCTGGTCTGGCAGGTAAAGAAGCAGCTGTTTGACCAGATCAGCTAGAGGTATTCTACATTTAGTAATCCTCGTATATCTGAATAGTAAAGAACCCAATAGACAAGAACAGGTTCAAACAGTCTGGACTGAAGGGGAACGACTGCGTGGAGTAGACATTCACAAGTGTACACTATCCCCAGACTTAATCCAAATGGTTTTCAAAACTTGGCTATTGATTTTCTCGTATTACCCAAGAAGTACAGGACTAGGAGAGGAGGGAAGGCAAGGGACTCTGCTTTCCCAGAAATCGGGAAGGTGGGAAGAGGTGTGGGAGAGAAGAGGGGATTACATCCGCTTCTTTTTCAAGACAGATACTTCACTCCAGGCTTAAGCTGTTCTGCAAAATTAAACCACTTGGAAAAAAAAAAAAAAAGATTTACAATGGAAACACCGATGATCTTTATTGTAACGGCAACAGTAGTTTCATTATAGTAAAGAATGTTAGAGAACTTAATTTTTTATAAGCCAAGGTAAAGTAATTTACCAGCCTCAATAAAATCCAAGGCTATGAATCACACAAGACAATCACTCGGCTGATATATTAATATTCCGTTCCACATTTTAGGCTCCACACTGTGCTCAGCATCTTCGGGCTCCCTATGCAATTCAGCCAAGTGTCCTTCCTGGTCATATTAGTGTATCACATCTAAAAGCTCTCTAAAATTCAAACAGGATTAAAAGTCTGGTAGCATGTGCACCAGAAATCCAACTAATTAGCTGCCTTATGTTACCTTCAAGAGGCTGGTTACAAAACGTGTAGTTCTGTGGCAAAAAAAAAAAAAAAGATGCAAAGCTTGTCAGCTCTAAGGTAACTGTGAGCAACATACAGAAAGCACAAAGGGTTTAAGGAAATAAAAAGGAAAAAAGAAAAACGGCAGGTCCAGTTTTCAGTATTTCCACCAACAAACATGGCAGCAACCTCTGTATTAGGGTTTGAAAACCAAGGCTTGTGTACTTTTAAGTTTAAAAAAGGATATGGCTGCTTTGATAAAAACACAATTAAAATGCCACCACACAAGTGTCTTGCCTTTAGAGGGATACCCTGCTTTTATTATAAAACGATAGCCCTGCTACACTGCTTCCAAACGCCACTTCCTCCCAGCTTCATCCTTTACCACTGTTCCCTGGTCAGCACTTCTCAGGCTCAGGGAGCAGGATGACGAGCAACAGTCAGAGCAGACATGTCGGTGCGGAAGCAAAGCCTCCCACACGCTGGAGGATAGAAGGATGAAGGAATGGAAGCGGTATCCTAACGGTGTTCACTACGGATGGAAGTGCTGCCCAACCCTGCAGCTGGAGAGGCTGAGAGGTGTGACTACGTAGCCTTCAAGGACAGATGGGAGGGAGAGAAGAGAAACACTTAAGCGTGACTCATGGGATCCGAGACTGACCAGAGCGTGACAGGAATCCTCTGCTTCACATTGATAAAAGGACATCCCTCGCCCCAAAAGCTAAAGAATTTAGGTTTATACTACCCGTTGATATTTTTTTTCCTTGGAAAAAAAAAACCACAACAACAAAACCAAACTTTAAAGACGTTTTCCACAAAACCAAATGGAAACTCGAGTTTAAAAAAAAAAAAGTAGGTTTTCAATTTCTCTTCCCTGTTCTGCCCATCTACAGTCAGCCAACCTTGGAAGAAATAGTTAATGGATGGGAGAAGCTTGTAGGCTGTACGTCTGAATTTGTATAGAATGAACCACAATTTGCCTAAAGCAGAACAGTATTCTATCCAGCAGAGACAAAAGACCTCGCATCTTAATTGGAGAGTCTTTTCTAAATAAAAGACAATGGACCATCTAAAGTCTCTTGATTGCTTTCCATAAAAAACGTGCCTGAATCTCAGAAACACAGGTTTCCTCCCCATGTTTCTTCTTCCTCAATTGGAATTGTATCAACTACATTTTTTTTGTGAGAGTGAACTCACCTCAACAAAAGTCTGTTAAAGCACAGGTTCATTTTTTCCACATATTCAAACACAGAATAATAGTTTTCAAGAACTCTTACCAGCACTGGGAAATCTATTCTACTTAATTTGTAAGCATGGTTTCCACGTTATCAGTCTCAACCCTTATTGCTTCACAACTGCAGTATCCCTTGAAAAAAATATATATTTAAATGGTCTGTTAATTTGTCTCAAATGGCTTTCAGATTCGGAGGGGGGGGGAGAACGGAATGGCCAACAGAGAACATTGACTTCAAAATATTACTGTATAAGGGTTTCCTCTTATTAAAAAAAGGATACACTGTATTAAACAGCTGAAAGTAAAGACAGCATTCAAAGCCCATGAGTCAAGCCACAGCCAAAACCGTGTTCTACCCCTAAGTATGTTTTCTTTTCCTTTTTCTTTTTTTTTTTTCTTTTTTTTTTTTAAACAAAGATTTCCTCAACTGCCCTTTAATCTTCACCAGAGGGTGCTTCATCTTCAGATCCCTCATCCCCTGACTTCTCTGGTGGAGGGCTGGCTGATTTTTTCTTTTCTGGGGGACTTTCAGGCTCTTCATCCTCTTCTTTGGGGGATGGGGTCTTTTCTTTTGTTGCCTTGGAAGCTGTGGGGCGGCCGGCCTTCCCTTTGCCTTTCACTGGGCTGGGGGTCACTGAAAAACAGAAAAGCTTATTTATTTAGGTTGGGATGAGCAACAAAGACAGAAAAATCATATGGCTTTATATAAACAAGATTTACATTCACTTCAGTAGCAGGTTTCATTTTGCTTTGACCATGCCACACACACTGTTGCATTCCATACCAGTAAAGCTGAACTGAAAAGTTAGCTAATAAGATTTTAAAACTATTTAAGTCCTCACTAATTACTGGATATGGCAACAAAGTAACATAGCTAGCCTCTTGTCAAACCAGTACATATGCTGCTATGATGATTTTAGACTTCCCGCAGAAACGCATCAAGTTTTCCTTTGGTTTGAATTTCTCCACCTTCCTCCATCCTGAGAAGACCACAAAGTCTGAGAGTCCCAAATGAAATCGTTTGGCTACGACACAAAGTCAGACCGCAGCTCCTCCAGAGGGAAGGTTTTGCAACCTACACAATTTTTGCCAACAAGGCATTGATAGTAACTCGATCGCTTCAGTAAGAATTAAAGCCACTGCTTTAAATCATGAATTAGCCCTTCAACACTACCTACTGACCCCAGGACCTCTACTGAGGCTTCTACAGTAAAAGAACACGACAGCCTCTAAAGCCAACGGTGGAACCTTGCACAGACTCACCTGTAGCCTTTAGCCTGGGCTTCGGCATTTTCTTTTCTTTCCTCTCTGGCTTTGATTTCTTGGAAACCTTTTTGTTTTTCTTTTTTGAACTGCCATAGTCACTATCATCATCATCTTCCATGAGGAAGTCTTCATCACTTCCTGAATCTGCTGAAAGCACAAAGAAATTTAAGTTTTTGGAGAAAGGGAAAGGAAGCAGAAGATACAGTTGAGAGATGGGCCAGTTAAACCATGGAGAGAGGAAAACTAGGACTCCGTTACCTTATGAGCTTCCACCTGTCTGCTGCGCTACAAAAATCTGACACAGCAGAAGATTTTACACTGGTAAGGACAGTATGACAGAACAGGCAAGTTTTCTGAGGTCCTCAAAACAGGCTCCATCTCTTAATAAGTAACTCCTCTCCAAATACACGGAATCCCTTGACAGAGAGGAGTTAAGTGATCTTTTCAAAGGAACTCTTACTCCATTCTGACATCACATTTGCACTCAGTATTTCTGGAACTTACTGTGGTTTGTTACCAGCTGAACCCATCTCTCCGCTGTCCTACTCTGATCAATCAAGGATAAAGTAGTTCTACACCATCTGAAAGCAGCATCAATGCCTCAAAACCAATGGGATGGCGAGAAGCAGCAGAAAGCATTGCTAACTTTACAGCAGTCCTTTAGGGCTGCTTACACAGCCACACATACATCTGTGCTGCAAACCTCAACCAAAAAATCTAGATGCGAAAGACATAAGCTTGGTCCGACGGACAGATAGGCAGTAATAAATAAAAAGGACAATTTCTGTCTTCACTGTCACAGTCAAAAAGCCAACTGTGTTCCTTTTGCTGTCTGGCCAGACCCATAAACTCATGTCTGGTACTATACCCATGGCACATTAATTTTAACTGTTTACAATCCCGTTTACTCACTCTCCTGGAACTGCGCCTCATCATCCTCTTGTTCTTCCTCCTCACTACCCACGTCATCCATGAGCATCTCTCGTTGTTTAGAAGCTGCTTTGGATGCCGCTTGTCGTTGCTGACGCACATTTTTATGGTCTTCTTTCTCATCCTCACTGTCCTCTGCAGCAAAAATCACCAAATTATAATGAATATACAGAATACACCTCGGTGTTCTGAGGTAGCAAGTGGGCGAGGCAGAGGTCAAGTCATTTGTGATAAAGTTAACCAAGATGCTTGCTGAATAACTGAGCTGTGAGGAGAACGTGGTCACATTCAACCTCATAAGCACATTTCTAGACACCCAACAACGACCCCGTGCAGTATCTTTCATTGCAAAGACTAGCATCCCTTGTAATTTTTACCTGCAGGCCTTTTCCTGGATTTAGAGGCTGCTCTCTTATTCTTTTCTGGTTTAGCCTTTTTTCCTTTTTTGCTTTTTTGAGAGCTCTCATAGTCACTGTCAGCTTTGCCATCATCTGCTCCTAAGTCATCATCCTCACTGCCAAAATCTTCATCTGGAAGGAAAAGGTACAATACGAAGTTTATGGGATCATTCTGAAGTATGGCCCAGAACAACAGGGAAGAGATTAACATACATCTATCTACCTGTGAAATAAACTTTACAGCAGCTTCATATTACACAGAAATAAGTTATCCCAAACCAGGGCTAGAAGCAACAGCAGCACAGGCAGCATCCAGCTTAAGTCTGCTACGAGAAGTGCAGGCTTCTCGAGTCAGAACAATTTCTGTCCTACTCCTGTATATCTTACAAACTGGTCTTTATTTTGAAGATACACCATCAGTCCAGCGGGGTTAGTTACCTGCCGAGTGTGAATCATCTTTCTTGGTCTTCACATCTTTTTCTTCTGAATCCTCACTGAAAGTGAGAGAAAGACAGGGTTTGACTGCTGTTTTAACTCCCATCTCAGTCACTGCTGTGTAGAAAATAGCAATTTTCAGAGAGCAAACTGATCTCTGGGGTGAGGATATACACTTTTCCTGGCCATTAGCATGTCAAATGTAAAGCTGGCAGAGCCACCAACCCTGAAGATGCTGTCTGTTGTGAGAACAGTCCATTGACTTAGTGTGTCTTAAAGCAATCATTTGCTGACCGTAGTTATTGTAAAAAGGAAGATACCTTCACTCTACAGAGAAGACTTTCCCTATGCAGTGGGCATCCCTTAGACTTGAGTCTCCAGCACTCTTCACACTGTTGGAGCAACTTTTACCAAAACTTAATCAATTAGACAAAACAAAAATGAGAAAGAGCCACAAAACTGGCCCCTGCTCGCTGCCACCATACCGTCCCATCTCATCTTTAACCACAGGAATGCTCAGAGCGTACCGAAAAAGCAAGGGCAATGAAATGCATCTTGCCACTCACTTACCTGGATAATTGGACTAGTTGCCAATTTTTGTTGGCATATTCCTTCCCATTCCAACTGTCTAGCTCTGGAAAGCTATTTAATGATGCAGTACCAGTGACAAGTGCTTTACACGGGACCTCTCTGTCTACTTGGGTAAGAAAGCACCACCTCAATGTCCCAGCTGGTTGTGATTGAGAGCTCTGTATCTTACACTGCAGGCCTGGAATTTCACTTACAATCATTCCTCTCAGAAACTGCTCCCCACATACAGGACGAGGCTTGGAGACATGTTCGTAACAGATGAAGTGCTTCTTTTACCTGTCCTCCTGAGAATTCTTCCCAGATCGCCTCTTATTTTTAGCCTCCCGGGGAGACGAACGGATTTTCTTGGATGGGGGACCTGAATCTCTTCCATAATCTTCATCTGGACAGGACAGTACAAAATGGGTTTGAATCAAAGCTCCCAGCAAACTGAATGCTCAGCTATAAGTTAAACTGACCATTTCATGCACATCAAAAAGAAGCCCTTTAAAAAAAAAAACAAACCACAAAGCTTCAAACAAAACTTTACAGAAGCAAAGTCCTGTCTTAAAGTAGCGATTTACCTTTTCTTCTGCCAACAGCACAATAAAAACGCCACATACAATCAAAGTCTGACACAGGAGTACTGGGAAACATGCAACAAGCCTCACAAGAAGACACAACATCTCCTTTTACAGCTAGTCAGAAACAGAGTTATGTAAATCTATGAAAAGTTAACACCCTCCATATTTCTACATGCTTTTAACAGCAAGCACTTTATTTACTGCCCTTTGATGGGGAAAAGTATGTTATTATATAGTAGTTTAGAGTGTAACTTTTCACAGTTATTACACAATACCTTATACAATAAACAGGACTGTAATTCAAAACTATGCATATTTGTTTCCATTAATTATCAGTGTAAACTTGCTTAGCAAACAGTAGTAGTTTGTCTATTTTTTAAGAACACAAAACACACTCCATATGGCTTCCAGAAATATTTTGTCAATTCACAAATAACATAAAGATTTTTTTTTTTTTTAGAAGCAATTCACAAAACGGCCTGACATTATGGGATTAACTGGAGACCACTGAAATAAATTGAAAACAGGTTTTACTGCAGAAAAAAAAAGCGGCATTAGGGAGATTCTGCCACAGACCATAACATAGACCAAGGAAGAAGAGAGTTGCTGCCAACAGCCTCAAGGCACTACAACAATACAAGCATTAAATAATAAGATTTCTATCACCATTGTTTGTTTAATACAAAACATATGAGAATCATTATATTTTCAAATACTTATTAACAGTTCAGAGACTGTGAAGAGCAGAAACTCCTTAGAATCTAAGTTAAAGATGCGACTAGAAGCAAAACAATTACTATGCAAAGCAACAAATGAAGTGCTCTAGCCCAAAAATATTATATTGTTAAGAAAAAAGTCATTTACCAGCATCATCTGATTCCTGAAACTGGGAGTAATCGACCACCTTCCTGTTCCTGTTAACAAGCAGGGGGGAGGAAAGAAAAATTAGCACTTGAGAATCTCAGAGGTACAAAAGCTCGCATTCTTCAAGAAACAAAAAGTGCCGTCTCCTTGCTTCCAGTGCAGGATTTGTAGCCCCAAAACATCCCAAGCAATAAGCCACCTACACCTTTGAAACGGGAACTGGACAACAGCGTATTCTAGCATTTTCCTGAGGAGTTGTTATATTAGACTGGATTATATTCCCAGAATTTGAAAGAGTCTTTAGGTAAGCAGCACTCTTATGGCTGATGACTGCAGCGAGGAAGAGTCATCTTAACCTAGGATGCACGGTTCTTTCATTATTAAAACTATGTATCTGGCATTATATACCACTATACTAGCGAAAGCACTACTTTAAAGCAGTGTCTGCACCCCAAGATTAAAGCCATTTAAAGAATGCATCAACCTGAACTTCACGCCAGAGCTCTCCCCATAACACCCCGTTGTCAAAGCTGGGAGATTTAAGACTGGGATTCCAGGTACAAAACAAATGCACAAATATTCTCGTGAATTAGAGAAACATTTTCTAACTGCTGGGTTGTTTGGGTTTTTTTTTCTTTTTGCTTTCTCACAGCTCAACATAATCACGCTTGTTTTCAAACCTCCTCCTTGAGATTGTTTTCCCATGTGATGCTTGTTTCTAAAGCCTTTCACTTCTAGGTGCTTTCCCACTTAGTTTCTTTGATGCTCTAACAAATTTAAGAGCTGTTACAGCTCTCACCTGCATCACCAGGCACGACAACGGACAAAGACACACATTCCACCCAGCCTATGGTTTTGGAGGGAGAAATGAGCACAGACCTGCACTTGACCTCATCAGCACCTTCTCTGCTTGCCAACCGAAGCAGCCCAAGCAACGAGGTATCATGAACTGTGCAAATGTAATGGCCAATTCTAAGCAAAATTAGTTTACTACAGCTGAAAACAAATGAAACCTGTGCCTCACTTGCCAACAACACGAGGACTTTCTCTAGCTTACCAAAACCTAAAAAACAAATCAGGAATTGCCGGCTATTTTCTCAGCACCTGTCCCAACTACTTCACTGACAAGACCAAGGGTCCTCAAACTACGGCCCGCGGGCCGGATACTGCATTCTTTTTCCTGTTTTTTGTGCACTACTACAAATAAAATATGTGCAGTGTGCATAGGAATTCGTTCATCTTTTTCCAAACTATAGTCCGGCCCCCGACAGTGTCTGAGGGACAGTGAACCAGCCCCCTGTTTAAAAAGTTTGAGGACCCCTGGACAAGACAAACCCTGTAATACAGCTACTGAAGACAGCCGAGTAACTGCACTACGTTAAGTTCTAGCTGGTAACGCCTCAGACTCCAAACATCCAAACTCCACTGAGAAAAGCACCCCTCTCCAGACACTTTTTACAATCCCTTTGACTCAAAGGCAATCATCAAGGTGATTTTGCGGTAATCCTCACGTGAGCTCACCTCTACAGCTAGAGAGGTCAAGCAAACGAGAGACTGAGTGACCTACCCAGCATCACAGCCTTGAGGAACGCTGCAAGAAGCGACCAACTCAAGCTCCATCCAGCACATGGGCCACAAAGCCCTTCCCCTCTCCTGCACCGCAGGGCACAGCTGTTGAATTCCACGTTCGTAACTGAACCGCACTTTGAGGTTACCATCGTGCATTGCTGAGATACTGTTTAATTGAAAGACACCCCAAAAGTCCCCGTTGTGCTCTGGCTGCTGATCCATGTGAAATCAAGTGTAAGTCAACCTCCTATACAAAGGCATCTACTCATGACTTAGAGCAGCAGCCTTCAAAAGGCTAAGGAGCTTTTTCAACCCTATGGTATGGTATTTCAACCCTACACCAAGCCACTCAAACTCCAAAAACAACCCCAAAACCCAACCCCTTAACAACAAAAAAAAAATAAGCAAGCAAACAAAAGGAAGTAATTCAGTTTCTACAGGCTGAATCCCATCCAAGCTTCAGAGTACACATGAGTGGAACAAAGTACAACAACAACGTGCTACAGAGCACTGCCTGCTCACGCTGAAAAATGGTAAAATTCCAATCCAGAAATACAACTTTTGGCAAGGTTTGTCATGGTGTACTGTCAGGGGACTCAAACTCCTGTTCCAACAGGTAGTCCTCCTGAAGATTGCCTCATGACCCATCTGACATGTGAAAACACTCATTTTGTTCTGGTAAGCACCTGAAGAATCGGTCAAGTTGCTAAATAAGATGTTTGATTTGGTTTAAGTATCAAGTATTAGGGTTTTTCTCCAGAAGTGTAAAAGGGGGGGGGGAAGGAGAATTGCCACATACTGTTTTAGCAGCTTTGTAAAACAATGGTTTCTGACATCACTTATCTAACAAGACGGAAGTTGCGATATTCCCACCTTGTAGTAAGTTGGTCACACACACAGCTGCTTCATCTGGCTTATTTCAGCCAGACCCATACTACATCAGGTGCTGAAAATATAACACAGATTAAAAAATTAACTAAAAACATTGTCCCTATGGAAAACATCCTTCCTCCTTCTAAGCACCATAACCCTATGTTTTCCAGTAGAAAGTGGATCCTGCCAGGCTCCCATCACCCGGTGAACAAGAGTAGTGATAGCTGCATCAAAAAAAGATAAATTACTATTGCAGAAGAAAACAAGAGAAAAGGCTGTTTGGCTTGATTTCTCTTATTTTGCAGAGGAAGGAGAACAGTGGATGAAAGAAGGAATATCTACACTGATATTACTGAAGACATAAACTTGCAGCTCTTCCCAACAGAACCACAGAAGCTCCCAAGGGCAGAAACACCAAATAAACTGCTCTAATCTCTGCCCTTCTCCTTACTCCACACTCATAATTCACCCCATTTACATCAACTTACATTTTCCTTTAGGACTGCCAACAGCACTGATGTGCAATGATTAATAACTACAAGACTGCAAAGAGAGACCGCACCTTTCATTACACCAAGGTGATAAAAACACAGTAGCTAAGTTCACTGGAGCTAAGAGCCAGGAAAAAAAAAAACAACATTGCTGGTTTTGCCAACAAAGAGTATCTGCTTGCCACTAGCAAAAACTAGATGTTAAAGCAAGCAACCATCCATAAAAATAAACTATTTGCTAAATTCAGTTAGACTGAGCATCAAAAGACAGTCTAATAGACATCTGGGATGGATATTGTTCAACCTGGCTTAAAATATGCACTGAAACTTTAAGATAACTTACTTGCTAATTCAGCTTAAATGTATAAAGTGTGCATGTGAGAAGGAAATGGGAAAGGAAAGGTACAGAGACAGGTCCCAATAGTTTAAGTTTTTAGTAATAGCCGCCAGTCCGGTATTTCTGGAATAAAGAGCAACTCATCCAGCTAGACATCAACACGTTCCATCGGAAGCACTTACTTAGCAAAGTGATACTCTAGTAATTTAATAAGAACTCAGAAGTGCACAGTAAATCTTGCAACCCGTGCTCAATGCCTAGCAAAGGGAAATTCTGAAATGATGAAAAGCAGTATTAACACTTAAAATGATCCCTAAACACCTATACAACAGAATAAAGGTTGTATAGCAATAGCTCATCTGCAGGTAGTGAGGTCCCTAAACCCTCAGTGTCTAAGTTAAGACCAACAACATTAGAAAGCTCTTGGGTTTTTAAAATGGAACGCTTAGATCCCCAGATATTTTCACAGGCATTAAAATCCTCAGACGAGGTCCCAGTTTAAAACCAATACATACATTCCTGAAGAGCAGAGCTAGAAGGAGGCTTCCAAAAGCTAGTACCTGATCTCATCTAGCAGCGAGGAATGTTTGGGTCAAATGACTATCATAAAAGTAACAACCGATCCTCTTACACAATATAGCAAGTAACATGAATGACAGATTAAATGGCTACTGCAATTTTTTTTAAATTCAGATACAGCACTTAACCAATAGAACCATCACACTGAGTACTTGTTAAGTGCTCTGGAGGTTTCTGTCTGCAAAAGCTTGGTGAGCTCTGGCACACAGCGGTCATTTTCACTTTCTGGTTCTCATTCCCATTCCCACTTTGAGGTCAACATATTACCCACCAATATTGTCCACAAAAGCACCCTTGTGGTGCCATTTTTATACAAAGAAAAAAGGAAGGTAGGAAATGTTTCTTACAGGCATTTTCAAAGTTGTGTAAAACAAATTATGCAGCGGTAGGTTTAGGCCTTAAGTGAACATTCACTTATAATTACGCATCAGAAGTTGAACCATCAAAGCCCAGTGACAGTTATGTACCTAGAACACGTCACTATGGTGTCAGTTGACTGAAAAATTGGCACAACTGGACTCAGGCAAGACTCACCGACTAGAGGTTCCCAATTACACAGGTCATTGTTTGGGTCTGGACTTGGTGTAACTCCAAACGTCTGTAAGACTAGGCACTGCTCATGGCATCTGCAGAATTTTTAGGGATACACATGACTTGAAACTCCATAAAACAATTAAATGATTTATGCAGCAACAGTTTAAGCAGTCTTGTGCCCATCCTCCATTTGCACCTGACTACAACTGAGAAGGTTTTAAAATACAATATAGAAACGTTGTGATGCGGGGCAGGGAGGGGAGAAACAAACCCCAAAACACACACACACAAAAAATCAATTCCACAACCTGTGTTATTCCTGGTGTTTGGATATTTATTGCACCTCTGCCTTGCTCTGTTTCTCTTTGGACTGCAAGTTTTCAGAGCAAGGATTGTATCTTTTTACTTATCTCAGAAGAGTCTATAGCTTATCAGTGGACAGATGTCATGTTATATGACAATCCCCAAGGAAGCATTGCTTTCCTGCTACCCCACAGAAGTTTCCCAGAAACACAGTATTTATACTTTACATTGTCCAGGTACAACACTGGCAACAAGACAAGTTATTTTTAATAGAGAAGTACCTGCGAGTAGAATTTCAAAAGACCACCCTTCGCTGCAGTGCCAATGCAAGGTTGGGATTCAAGAGTTACTAACAATGAAAAATTAAGGACCTAAAGCCTTGAAGCACTGAAATAGATCAATTCATACCTGGCTTTCATCTCAAAAGGAACAAACAAAAAACCCCTGTGATTTCCATACCTGCCCACAGCTTTTCATTGCGCAATGCCTGCGGGAGGACCTGCAAGTGAAAGTGACCAGCGAGGGAAAGCAGAAGCAAGCTCCAAAGGCACAATTCTTACTTAAAACACATTAATTGATGCTGTATATAAAAAGTGGCTCCAAATGGTTTATTTCACTTGTATTCCAGAATAGACTGGGATACAATAAGGCAGCCACCAGCTCCCAAAGCTCTTTGCAGTACTTCAGAAGAGCGAGCCACAAGATGCAGGGGTTCAGTAGCTGTAGTTCCTTTACTATTCACCTCTTGCTGTTTTCTAACAATAGTGCAGATACCATCACTGCCCACCCAGGAGAAGCTTAATTGTGTAGCAAGTCCTTGGCTCTAAGTGCCAGGCACATGAAGCCTGTAAATACCAGGACTCTGTAATTACTTCTTAACAATTTTAAGAAACTGCCTTTGACAGCCAGACTCAGTCTTTTACCAACAAGCGGAGTAGAAACTGGGGGTGCATGTTGTGTTTTATTAAGTTTATTGGTTTAGGTGCACATATGTTTGCTAGAATCTAGCAGACAGTTAACTGAAGCACCACTGAACAGAGAAAAACTTTTCCAACGCTAAATCTTACTCTGATGAGGAACCTTTCACCAGACTTACGTATTACCAACAATCAGCTAAGATATCCAGAAAAAAAAAAATAAAAAATATATATATATACTATTTTTAAAGTTTGGGATTTAAATATCTTTGGAGAGTTCTCCAGTTACTACCTAGCAGAGCAGTATCATGTAGTAGCCACAGAATACTTACAATTTTTCCCCAGAAAGGGCTACTAAGTTCAGCCCGATAGTAGATTGCTAGATCTATTCCTGACACGTGCCAGAAGGTTTCCTGCTACCAACAGTTGCCTGCTGGACTTTGGCACTTGGTTTTCCTGTAGACTAGTGCTGTCAACCGAGGGTAAGGCGAGTTAGATCCTTCACGACACTGCAGGACCGCACAGATTTTAAAATTATTTTTTAGAAACGGTTGCTTGCAACATTACTTAATACCAGAAGGCTTAGAAGCTTTAAGGACACAACACATCCCTTACCTGTAGCAAGCCTCCAGTGCTGGCAAGTAAAATCAGCAGCAGAACACGCAGCGAAGCGTCACCCTGAGCAGCAAAGTCACATCACCGCAGTATTTCCGAACAGAGCCACTGTCATTCAAGATCAGACCACTAGTCCATCTAGTCCAACATCCTGCCTTGCAGAAGGGCAAAGCCTAATGCTTCAAAGCAGGGTATACCCAGTCCTATTAATCCACCTTTTGGACCCGAGACAACTCCCTAAGGCTGGAACTTTGAGCTTTATTTACCTTTGCATGCAGGAATACGCTATTGGTTTAAAAAAAAAAGAGAGCTATAAAAAACCAACTGCTTTACTAATCACTGTGCCAAACCTCCCTGCTTAGCAAAGTAGCCCTAGTTTCATTTATTTTTTAAGCTCTCACATATTAAAGATATTAAATATGAAGGTTATCACCTATAAATGTATTTAGATAAGTTCTACAGCTGCAATTAATTTCATATATATTATTCAAAACGATCCAAAATACCCAGGATCCACACACTAGCTCAGGCTTGCTGGGAATAAAAGCAACACCAGTTATTTAAAAGTATCCTGAGAATGGAAAAATTTCAGGTCGTTCGAAGAGTACCTTACGAAACATACTACCTTTGCTATAAAGACAATTACATATTCGCTCTCTGAACACTTCCTAGAGAAAAGTAAAAAAAGAATACACTCCTCTCCCCTCAGTAAACATTCAGACACATGGCAAGCTCTCCATGCTGTAGATTTTCAAAGTTATCATGATTCAACAACGCAGTTAAGATTCCCCTGCAACTCCATGCTCCAGGTCCAACACTGCTTAACTAAAGACTCAAGCACCACGACCTACCTCCTTTATTGCTGAGGAGAATAAAGCCCGTTGAGCAAAACGGCCCACGGTTTCCTCCTCCCCACGACCTAACACCAGCTCTCTCGGGGGAGAGGGGAAGAAGGGGGGGAAACACCAGTAGGAAACCGACCCGGGGAAGGCAGTTAGCTACCAGGCTAGAGGAAAAGGGCGTGTGTTCAATGCTGTTCCTACCAGAGGGGGCGGCTCCTCTGAACTCCTCCCCTAAACGTGGTTTAACTTGCATGCACAGCCCCTCTCCTCCAGACCCTCGCTGGTCACGGCGTATTCCATGCGTGTCCCCTCCCCCAGCCAGCGTGGTCCGCTCTGCTTCCCCCCCCGCCTCCCCATCCTCTTCTTCTCTAAGGGGGTGCGGGGGGCTGCGACGAGGCCTGGCCTGGCTGGCGAACACCGCCTCTCGCCCGCCCGTTCTGCACGAAGTGGGTCACGCTGGATCGGCGAGATGCACTTTCCCCGTTACAAAATGTGGGACGCTGTCGGCGGCCTCTCCCACGGCCTCCTCCGGGCACCCCCGTCACGGCGCTGCCAAAGCCCCCTCCCATCTGCCCCCCCGGCCCCGCAGTAAGCCCAGGGCGATGCCCATCACCCTACACCAGGCCAGCAACGAGGCGCGTTGCAAATAAATAGAAATAAATACAGAAAGTTGCACGGGAAAAAAAAAAACAAAACCCACCCAACAAAAACGGG
>VZZY01008462.1:682631-693081 GCA_013400335.1 Eurystomus gularis | reverse complement strand
AGCGGCCCCAGGGGCAGGGCCTACAGGGCCCTCCGTGCAGCTCGCCGGCTGCCCTCAGCGCGTCCCGGCCCTGGGAGCTCCCCTCAGTGCCCCGTTTTCGGGGAGGGTGGCCGAAAAACCCCCACCTCGGCGCTCCCCTTCTCCAGAGCGTGCCCCACGGGGCTGGGGTGTGGGCAGGAGCGGGGCCCGGCCTAGGCCTGCCGTGCCCTCGAGGTGCGCGGCTTAGGCAGGGAGGTTAGGGCCCGGGAGAGTGATCCAGGGCCCTCCCTCCTTTGTCATGTAATCCAGCTCCATTCAGGGCCTGACTTCAGAGGGGTCTGCCGGGCAGGAATACACAAAACCGGGCAGAGCATCGGCACCGGCCGGGAATAGGGACACCCGGAGCGGCTGCACCGGGACAGCGCGGAATTCCCGGGGATGCACCGCGCCGTCCGTCCCCATCCCAGCGCCCTGCCTCAAGCAGCACCTCTGTGCTCTGAAGCGAGCCCCCCGTGCCAGACTGTTTGTAATAAACCTTCGTACTTTCTACAGCACAGCGCTTGCTTCTGTGACGCTCATCAGCCCTACCTGCCACGTGAAATACTTGGGAAGAAGCGCAGAAAATCTGTTTCATCAGGTGTAGATTTTATTATCAGCACTGATTTTTACCTCCGCTTCCCCCTGTATGTGCCAGGGGATAGAAAGAACGTGCGTGACTCATGCAAAGTCCAGGGAAGGTTTTGGGTTCTGTAAAATTCCCTAGAAACCCGGAATTGCTCATTTGGCTTAGAAAAGGAGCTGCTTTTGCCGTGGAAAAATAAAGCTCGTTTCACAGCCTGGTTAAAATGGCAGCTTCTGCAACAGCAAGTCACTTTTGCCCTTGCATCTCTAGAGACATCCATTCCTCCATTTTGTTAAAGTACCTAAAACCGTTTTTTAAATACATCGCGTTATCTGAGAATACGGGTTTGACAATACAAGTGTGATCAGCTTTTTACCCGATTATAGGGAGTAATTTGAGTTCATTTAATGCCCTGCTTGGGCTTAATTTGTCTCCTTTGGAATTACTGCCATTTTTCTAATCAATTCACATGTGCCCTGTCCTTCGTGCACGTCAATATTCATGAAAATCAAGCTGATCAGGAGAGAACGGGGAGCATTCAGAGCCACTGCCTGCCTGCGTGGCCAGCCCCAAAATAAACCATGTGAATTAATGAGCCGGAGGGAGGAAGGTGTATTAACAACCAACCACATCAAGGAATTCTTTTCTTTCTCCTCTTAGCTGGATATATTGGATTAAAAACCCTGCTAACTGACAGCAAGGCTGCTTCGAGTCTGAACTTGTGAACCCATTTGTTAGGACAGGAAAACAACAACTACACAAGCAATGTCAAACTTTTATTTCAGACTTTTGCAATACTGCGTTAGTTACTGATTGATACGGAGAAAACCTCCCAGCAGTTTCTGCTCTACATAAACGTAATACTGCAGCTTTACAGTAATCAGGACCCTGTCTCTAAAATACACCTGCGTAACTGCCAGCAGGTTAAAAAAAAAGGCTGTATTTTGATCTCACTGACTTATTTCTGAACTAGTCTGCCCTCATGCTTTCAAATTCTACTGCAGTAAAAATTCCCAGCTATACGGACCCACAGCGTGCTGTCATCAACACATAAAATACACCCTTAAACTTCATGTGGTTTTGAGTCCCGTGACCACAAATTAAAGTTATAGGAATGGGAAAGAGAAGGAAATAGGTACAGTTGGCCCAGAGTCACACAAGGAGCACAAAGCCAAAGCAGGCACTTGCAGCAGGGAAAAACCAAACGCCTTTGTTTCCAAAAGATGAAGACACCAGCGAAGCGCCGTTCATCGTAACACAGACGAGGCTTTTCTGCTGCATATTCGAAAGAGTCAAGTTTTTATCAGTCTGTGCGAACGCCGTTTATCTTTGTTTAAAATATTTCTTAGGAACTGCTTCTCTCCAGTCGCCTTTTCCCTTTCAGCTGTTTGAAAAAGGAGAATTATTTCAGCCAGCACGAGCTGGGCACGGTCGCTTCCACAGTTCCTTCCACGCTGCCCATCCCAGAGCATGCTTAGATGGGGCTTTCCAATCAGTTTGCTTTACGGGACTAAATCAAGGCAGTTTGTTTCTCCTTTGTTTTGCTTGTTTTTTTTTTTTTAAGCGCCTTGTGTGCCACAGAGCAAGCTCTGAGAAAACACACACATCTGCACAGTAAAATCGTTTTCCTGTCTGGCGGGGTTTATACCGGTCTCAAGCAACGACTGTTTCTGTTATGCAGGCTTGGGTTTTGACACTTGTCTGCTCTGACAATTATTAAGATGCTAACAAGCAGCGCGGAAAAAAAAAACCCAACCCCTAAGGCACACAGTGGTACAGGAAACCACTGGGCAGAGCAGAAATTCTGTATAATAGCAAACCTTCGCAGATCTGCCTTTGGCTTGTTTCTGAGAGGCACCTGGAAAACGAGGTCCAGGCTGAGAGGTGCAGACACCAGAGCAGCCCTGGCACGTATCACGCTGACAGGCAGAAGATAGAAAGGTGCTTTCCTGCGGGATGCACGGCCTGGGCTGTCAAAAGTGGAGTTAGACCTTTTCCTTTCAGGGCCAAACTCTTCCTGCTTTGAGGAATTAGTTGGTGCTGGGCAGAGATTTCCACTGCATGCCTCGACTTCTCTGTCTGTAAGGACAGATCTAACACTGAAACGCTTTGAGGTGCAGAGACAGAAATCAATAACCCGTGAATCTTCACGGGTCTGTGACAGACCCTTTAAAAAAAATCAGACTCTTCTCCCCACGTTCCATAAAGAACTAGAAATATTTATAGGGTTAAAAAATATTTTTTTTCTTTCTCCTTTTTTTAACACAATGTTTAGGAAGTAAAATTCAACAAGACTTTTCGATTCTGTTGCTAACCAGTTTGACATGTTTCTACAGTGAATCCAGCGGTGCAGGAAAGGGCACATTTAAGCGCCTGTAAAACCAACTTTGACAATATTTGCACAAAGGAATCCTAGCCTAGACACTTCAGCTTCTCATTAAAACGGTGGAACACAACACTAGTGGTAAATTTCTTAGCCCTTACTGTTTTCTTACCCCTTTCAACTCCAGGGAATGAAAACTCGGAATTTTTTGTACTTACTGAAGGCAATCTGCTCCTGCTCTTACCACCTCCTCCCTCCAGACTATATCAAAGAGGAAAAGACAGGCAGAAGGATTTAGACAGTCCTAATCCAGCAGGAATCAGGACAAACCAATTTACACCCTGCGTTCAAATTAAACTACTTGGGGAAAAATGGTTCTTGAAGACTGTTTGTTCCAATCCTAACCTAAAACACGGGCAGACAATTTTACAGCGCGCTAGAAACTGCACACGAGGCCCCACGGACCGAATTTCCTACGCGCTAACCATCTCGCGAGCTTTCACCCATTTTCTGTTTGTTGTTGGCAAGAACCCTTCTTGACACCGAGCTCCCGGGGATGCGCTGGGAAGCAGGCACCAAAAGGCAAGAGGGGAGCGGTTCTCTTCATCTCCTTTTGCTTCTCCTTCGCCTCCCCCTCACACCACTAACCCCAGCAGGTGGGTGCTCCGAGAGCTGCCGTCCCTGCCACCAGACCCGCCCGTGGGGAGGCAATTTGTCAGCAGTTGCAAAGCTGTTTGAGATAGCAGGATGCAGCGTGTCCTCAAAGTGAAAAGGACCGTTGTTCGTCGTACAAAGGAGTTTACGACCTCTTCCCCGTTCAGCTCGCGGTGCCCTAAAAGCGGCAGCAGAACAGAATACGTAGGATTGTGCTGGACGGAGGGTAAGGAGTGAACAGAAGGCAACGGGGCAATTCTTGGCAAAGATACGAGGCCTCTGCTGTTGAGCACCACAGTCAGTGCACACGATGTCAGGGCTACGCCGTGACTCAAATTCACACCCATAGCGCTGCGGGTCTGGTTCCGTGGGACACCGCGCCGATCCACAGCTGGCCTCACATCGTAAGGACAGTCGGTGGCAGTGAGGAGATGTGTTGGTCTCTCCAGGACACGTAAATATAGGTGCTGCGGTTCCAGAGGGTGAAGTGAAGAGTTTGCTGTGATCCCACGCTGGGAATCCACAGGCACTGCCTGGACTCTGCGCGTGTCCGATGGAGGTCACTGTGAAGCTCTGGACACTGGTGCCTCTGTGTATGGTAAGTGCAGGTGGTGGGGAACAAAAAGGTGCAACAATATTAAAAATATACCTTCGACATCCTTCACCCTGCCTGAGACAGGCTGTCACACGTCAGAAGATGAAGTGCTCAAAATACAATAAAAAATTACTCCAAGCCATGAGCTTGAACATGGACCGTGCTACATTGCTGGCAGCAGAGCTCCCAGCTGCTACTACACTGGAAGGAAGAGGCATCTTCTTTCCTCACTCCAAGTCATTGTAGCAGGGCTCTACTGAGAACGAATATGCACAAAACTGAAGACAGTTCATGATCATGTGAAAAAAAACCAACTCAAAAACCAGTGACAGGTAGTTTAAGAACAAATGAGGAGGATGATGATAAAAGGACATTGCTGCTGGACCCAAGGCAGATGGTGCGGTCAGCGCAGCTAACAGCAAGCCCAGCCTGGCGGGGCTGTCTCTTTTATGTTAATATAATCTCCACTCCCGGTAGTAGAGGAACTTCCATCACCAGTGGATGAGGACATCATCTTCTCAATGAGGACTCTAGAAGACAAACACAGGTGAGCTGGTTTTGTTTTTAAACAAGCTGCATCGGGCTGCACAGTTCTTCAGCTGTACAAAATGAAAAAACCAATTCATTCTAGAAGGACACAGAACTCCAGAACTTTAATGACTAACCAGGTTAAGGAACCTCTCAGCACTGACAACGGCGTTACTGCTATTACCTGGCAGCACCAGGAGCCTCTGCAGTGACCGGGTAACTAGTAAGTACTGCAACCACCTCACCTCCGGTCCAGTTTAGGAGTGGGACACGCAAACTGGCTTCCTAGTACCAACTGCCCAACCTCAAGATCAGGTGCAAATACCCAGCCTAGTACCTTTCAGAAAAGACCACATTCTCCATCAAAGAAGAATCACAATGGAATTTCTAATACCTTTGCACAAGAAGTCCCATCCTCCTGGCAGAGGCCAGCATGAGAAAAAACTTCCCTGGTATTACTCGAAGAATTTCTGTTTCCAGAAGTATGTCAGAGCTTAACCAAGGAGAGAAAAACTCCTGAACTTTCAGAATTCAGTTTCCCTTCAGATTTCCTTGCGTATTATTGCTGCTATTAGTTACTTACTGACAGGACCTCCCCTTGCCTCAGAGATGGCCGTGTCTGAATGCGGGAATTAACTCTTAGATGTATCACCACTCGCTGTGCCTACCTCATGGACTCGTTAATGTTCTTGTTTTCCTTGACGGACGTCTCCACCCAACCAGAAAAGCCATTTTCTTTGCTGAACCGATCCACTTCTTCTCTCGTCACTGCCCATGGGGAAAGGTCGCACTGTGAACCAAGAATCAGTCATTTTAACTTTAGCCTTTTAATTTTTAAGCCGGGAGGGGAACTCTCTCCTTCAGCCACATAGTGCCCGTGTGCAGGCAGGGAGCAGGCTCAGCCTTTCACATCTCCCAGATCACAACCTGATAGAGAGTTCTTAGGGCAAGGTTCTTAATGGGATGTTGCAAGCAGCAATGTATTTATCTCATCAGAGGCACTGACACACCTCAGTCAAGCACGCATGGAATGGAGGTTCAACCAGCACAGGCCAAGAAAACCCCCTCACTCATCCAAAAGCTGCCCGGCCCTGAGGAACCGCTGTGGTGCCGCTGAGGCAGCCGTGCTGATGCCAGAGGGATGTACGAGGAGGCAGGGACAAAACCTGTCCCGTAACAGCTTGTATTAGTGCCTGCAGTCACACAGATTTCCCTGATGCAGGGAAAAATGTTATCTTAAAAACCAGCGCTACTCGTGAAGGAATGGAGAAGAAAAGAAACTCTCCTGCCCACCCATCACGTTTTTGAGTCATCTCCAGTTTTAGGCTCTCTCAAAGCAGGCAAGTCTCAAACTGAATCTGGAAAGGGCTGCTGAGCCAAGGCTGGCACGTGAGGAACACGAAGGGAAGTTTTTAAATGAAAGAAAAATAAATCATTAAAAGATAGCAACCAATCTACAGAGTGAAACCTGACACTGCATCCAAATGAAAGGCAGACATCCCTCCAGCACCTCTCAACAGAAACTTTATCTGCAGCGTCACACAAACCTTCCCAGCCTACCGCAAGGTAAGCACCAAAACAGAACAAGAAAAGCTTTATAATAACGCAGGAGCTACAGAGCTCGAGCTCCAACAGCACCGCACAAGGTGCTGCATCCGAGGCCACAGCAGTTGTTAACGTCTCCTCAGTGCCAACAGCTGGACTCGATGATCACAGAATGGTTTGTGTTGGAAGGGGCCTTAAAGATCATCTAGTTCCAACCCCCTGCCATGGGCAGGGACACCTCCTACTAGACCAGGTTGCTCAAAGCCCCGTCCAACCTAGTTCTGGAAAACATCCAGTGTTGGGGCATCTACAACCTCCCCGGGCAACCTGTTCCAGTGTCTTACCACCCTGATCTTAAAGGCCTTTTCCAACCTAAATGATTCCACGATTCTATCCTTGTATTAAGTCCTACCAGTGCCCTAAGTTAGGGAGGAGAATCCTTGCTAGAGAAAGAAAATTCCAGGAGAGTTAAGGAAAGGATTAAAAAGACCACAGGCTGTGGGACAGCTCTGGGCAAGGCTTCACGCTGAAAGGGTCTCCTTCCATTCTGCACGCCCAGGAACACACACCCAGATCACGGCTAGAGCTGCTCACTTTGTTAGCCAGCAGCAGGCAAGGCACCGGGTTCCCGTCCGGCAGCAGGAGCTTGCTGTCCAAATCCTGCTTCCACTTCTGGCTGTTGCTGAACGTGCTGACGTTGGTGACATCAAACATGATCACACAGGCTGATGCCTCCCTGTAGTAGAGCCGGGTCATGGACGTGAAGCGTTCCTGACCTTCGGGAGCAAAGAGGAAAGAACATTTACCTCCCAGAGTTACCGTTTTCAGATTTGTTCAGGCAAGTAACACGTTCATCACAGTACCTCGTTGGCACTAACAACCTCCACGTAAATAATGAGGAAATAGGGGCACCGAGATGCCTCCTGCCTGTGGTACCTCAGCAACGCAGTGGCAGGACTGCAACAAACTGGGCAGCTCTTAATCCTGACCCAGACAGGTGTCCCAGCTCTACTGCATTCCTCCCAGTGTAATAATACACATTTAATGACCCCAGCCATGCATTCACCTCCCCCAGAGCAGAATCCTGTCAGCAGCAGGGTCCTGAGCACCACCAGCCGTCCCTGCTCCGGCAGGACCATGCCATCAGCACCAACACGTGCTGCTGTGGGCACAGCGTGACAGACCAGGCTCTCCAGAGAGAAAAATTTGATGCCAAACAGGACGCATCACAACCCCCATACGCTGTTACTCCCGTTCACACCTTCTGACCTGCCTGTCCCACCAAAACTGCGTCCAGAGAGTAACTCTGCTGCATGGCTTGGACTTGGGTAGACACCAAAGAGCATTCAGGGTAGACACCAAAGAGCATTCACACAGAGCATTCGCACCCATCACACGGGGCAGGGTGAGAACCAGCATCTCTGACACCGAGGAGGTTTCACTGGGGGCTCCCCTGCAGCCCCGCAGCCCCTCAGCTGGCTTTTTGCTCTGAAGCCATCGAGAGCCGAGCACTTTGAGTCACCTCAAGCCATCCCAGCGGCTTTGCACAGCTCTGAGGTGGCAGAACGTGGCAGGGCTGTTGGTGTGCGCATCCCCCCCTGCTCGGGGTACGACGAGAGCACCGTGACCCCTCTGCTTTCCGAACCTTAAAACGCCTTTTCGTGGCTGAAAACTGAAATCAGTTTCTTGCTGCAATCCTCTTGCTGCAAACTTCTCCTTCCTCTTTTCTTCTTAAGGATCCCAGATTCACGTGTCTGAGCAGTGAAGCTGGAGGAAACCACAACCCTGTTTTCCTCACACCTCGAGATCCAGAGGTGCCATTTTAGCCGCTGCTGCCCTGGCCCGTGCTCGGGCTTCTGCTGCTGGCCAGATTCAGGAACCACGTTTCTCCGTGTCTCTCTGGGGAGCTCCTCGCTCCGCTTCATTGCCTGTAACGGTGTCTCCCGGAGCGTGTCCCGCTCCTGAGCCTGCCCCACCACCCTGGGGACACCCAAGGGTCTCCTCTTGCCGTGGCTGCTCCCGAGGGACCCGCTGGCTCTGCTCGCACGGGACACTGAGCAGCCGGATCCCAGCCCTGAGCCTGGCAGCCGGAGCTGCTCCACGCGGGACCAGGAATTCCAGGCTGCCCTGCCAGAAATTGGGGGTTTAATAGAGGCCTTGGAGCTGAGGACTCACATACCCAGCTACAAACGAGACGGTTTCCCCATTCCCTCTGCGCTGGCTTGGAAATGAAAAAGAAAGGCTTGACAGGATTTCTTCTCTGTGCGGCTGCGTGCCTTGCAGGTGGGCTTTGGATGAAATATTTAATTTACTCCAACAAACCAGAGGCAGCACTGCAAACCCGGGCAGTCCTGCCCCTTGAATCAACAGGCGCCGGGGGTTTAGTTTGGTAGCAGAGGCCTATTGAAAGGAAGGAAAAGGAAAAGGAAAAAAAAAAAGAAAGAAAGGAGAAAGATGAAGAAAGAAAAGGAAAAGAAAAAAGGGAAAAAAGGGAAAAGGGGAAAAAGGGAAAAGGGGAAAAAGGGAAAAGGGGAAAAAGGGAAAAGGGGAAAAAGGGAAAAGGGGAAAAAGGGAAAAGGGGAAAAAGGGAAAAGGGGAAAAAGGGAAAAGGGGAAAAAGGGAAAAGGGGAAAAAGGGAAAAGGGGAAAAAGGGAAAAAAGGGAAAAGGAAGAAAAAGAAAGAAAAGGCCAAGACATTGAGAGCTCTAAATCCTGCTCCTGAGCAGCCTCGTGGTTCACGTGAACATACCTGCGATGTCCCAGAGCTGGAGTCGTACTGTCTCCGATTCCGACCACTGGACCACCTTCAGAGCAAAATCCACTAGAGAACCCCAAAAAAAGAAAGGAAACCTCATCAGGGCCGTTCTGCACCACGGGGCTTGTTCCTCCACAGCCTCTCACCCTTTCCCAGGCCAACCCAGCCCGTTCGTACTGGGCCAGCGCCCGCACCAGCACCAAGGGGACCTGGCGCGGGGGGATTCTGTGACCATCAACCTTTCTCCCCCCGCCACAGAAAGCTGCAAAATAAGTGTTTGATCCAGAGGCTCCGCACAGCGCCCGCTCCGCAGCCTGCACGCAGGATGACCACGCAAAACACCCTCAGATAAGCAGAAGGCAAGCGCGTTATCAGCATCTCGTCCCTCCCCAGGATGCTGCGCTGGGCTTGTCCCTTCCCGAGCTTCGGATGAGTGAAGCAGAGCAAGGAAGGAGCAGGGAAGGAGCAGGGAAGCTCCCGCCCGGCAGAGCCCAGCCGGGCAGGGCTGCTCCCGAAGCCTTGCAGACAGCAGAGATGCTGCTCTGCGATTCTCTGGGAAGGAGGAGAGCAAGGTGGAATTCAGACCCTGCCCCATGCACCCCAGCACCCCCACCTCCAGCTCCATGCACCCCTGCCCCAGATTCTCTGGTCCTGCTTGACAGGGGGGTTGGACTTGATGATCTCCAAAGGTCCCTTCCAACCCCTCACATTCTGTGATTCTATGATTTTTCCAGCAAACAAAGTGCTGGGGGGGACTCCGCTCCCCCAAATCATGGGGCTTTGGAGAATCCTGGACCACCAGGGTCTGTCCCCACCCCAAGCACAAGGCCCTCTTTGTCGCAGGGAGCTCAGACGCCTGTTCCTGACCTCTGGGCTTGTAACACCGGCACCAGAGACACCGACCAAGAGCGAAGGAAGCAGAAAGTGCGCGGAGCTGGGTCTGGGGGTGCTGAGGTGCAGGGAGCACGGTCCTGGGGTGCCTGGGGCTGCATCAGGGGTGCAGAGGGCACGGTCCATGGGTGCATGAGGCAGGGTCAGGGATGCATGGGGCTGGGTCCCCATGCATAAAAGCAGTTATATAAATCTATATATTCCCATAAATACATAGAATCATTCAGGTTGGAAAAGACCTCTAGCATCACCAAGTCCAACCTCCATCCCAACATCTCCCTGACCCCTAGACCACGTCCCAAAGCACCACATCTCCTCGTTTACTGAACCCCTCCAAGGACGGTGACTCCACCACTGCCCTGGGCAGCCCGTTCCAGTGCCCGACCACTCAGGAAAGAACTCCTGCCTAACACCCCGTCTAAACCTCCCCACAGCAAGGGCCCGGCCCCTCTTTCCCAGGGGAGGGGGCACCCGGGAAGTCCCCGGGAGCGCAGGTTCCCACCGGAGCGAGGGGCCGAGAGCCGCGGGCGGCTGCAGCCGAGCGAGGCCCCCGGGGCAG
>VZZY01008462.1:659727-682232 GCA_013400335.1 Eurystomus gularis | reverse complement strand
CCTGCACCCCTGGATCCTGCCCTCAGCACCCCCAGACCCAGCTCCATGCACCTCTGCACCCCTGAACCCTCGGGCCCTGCCCTCTGCGTTCTCAGACTCTACCCCATGTAGCCCCAAACCCAGCCCCATCACGCCTGCACCCCTCCCCTCTGCACCCCCAGCCCCATCACTCCTGCCCTCTGCCCCTTTGCCACCTGCAGACAAATAAAAAGAACCCCCAACGTGCCCACTCGTACACGCATGTTTTAAAGCAATGCTACACCGCCCTTGGGATCCCCTCAGGGTCTCAGATGACCCGCCCTGTGCCCGAGCACCCCAACAGTGGGTGTGGAGCGACCTGGAACTTCAGGTAGCAGCGCCCGGGGCCAGAGGAGAAGTCAGAGCCAGCAAGGGTTTGGTGGCTGCTCCCCAGGCCCTGGCTGGGGCTTTGTTTGAGGACTCTCCACCAAGAGCCGTGCTGGGCCGGCATCCAGGAGGCACAGCCCTGCAGGAGAACAGTCCACAAAGCAAACCCCGCAGCTGGGGAGGGTGGGAATCCTCCGACAGCCACTAACTCCTCCAGATTCGGGGGCTCAGCGTGCCCCCAGAAGCGTGCGGAGCCCTTTTGTCCCACATACCTTCATCAAGAGTCACAGGCCGCGCCAGCCAGGGCAGGGCTTCTGTACACAGCGAGAACAGCCTGGAACAAAGACCTGTGGCTCCTGCCAGGAGCCCCGGGGTCCAGCCGGGGTGTCCGCGCCGAGCGCAGCTGCCTCCGTGCACTGCACTTGGTTTGATTTCCTCAACTCTCCTTCCACCGCGCATCAAAAGAGCGTCAGCGTAAGCCAGACCCTGCTGAGAATGTCAGAGACCTCCAGCCAAGGCGAGGCGTACGAAGGCAAGACACCAAAGGCCCCATAAATAAATGTCCTCTTTATTTAACCAAATATAATTTATCAGTTGACATCTGTCAATTCAGTTATAGGAACTATAAATAATTAAGACAGTCTTTCTCCTTTAATAAAAAGAGTAAACCAGTATTTTCCATTTGCAGTCAGCTGGATGGTAGGCATGCATTCGAGTGCAGCTGGTGGGAAAAGGTTTTGACCATCAATATTCTTCAGTTTTAAGTCAGATTCTTCCCTGGCCTATTCCCCGCACACCTCAGAGCTCTAGCAACGTACGGACACCACCAGCCCTCGAGCACCGCTGGGTCCCTTCAGCCCACAGGAGACCACGAGTGGTAGATCCTTCCTCTGGGGAATCTTTCCTTGGCGAACTAAAGAGTGATGTGACACCTACAAGACCAGGAGAGTTTCTCTCATATATATATATATCTATATTTATATAAAAGCTTAAGTATTAATGGCAGGAAGGCTCGTATCTATTCCTCAACATCAGGCAGAGAAACCAGGTGAGCAGCAGAGAATTCTCCCGAAGTCCCCGGGCTGAGGCAGCAGGGTGTGAAGACTGGGGTTTGGGTTTGGTTTTGTTTTCTTGAACAGAGCTTTGGCCAAACGCGATCTCTGAGAAGCCACGTCACTAGGGTGGAGAGGAAGAGGCTCGGAGCTGCTGCCACAAAGGACACGTGCAAAGGTGGGGAAGGGGACAAGCAAGAGAAGCGACATTTGCAAGGCAGAGAGGGGGAAGCAGCCTCAAAAATCGATCCTCTGCTTTTCTGAGGGTCTGAGAGCGAGCAGCCTGACAGGGCAAGGATCCCAGCGCCGCCTCTTGAACACATCTTGGGCAGCAGTAGAAGATGTGGGCATGTATCTCCAGAACCAGGAAAGGTTCTTCCACAGCCTCAGAGAGGCCCTTGAGCATGCAAGAGCCCTTTGCTCCCACAGCTTCCCAGAACTGGTTTCCACCTCCCTAATCCTGACCTTCCTTTCCAACACGCTCATCTCCAAAGCAAGGACTAGCTCTGCAACCAGACCTCTGGGCTGGGACAGCGCCCGACCCCAGGCTCTTTGGTCTTGCCCAGGACCATAAGGGGCGCGTCAGCTCTGTGACGTGGGCAGAGGCAGGAGCTGCTCCTCACTAGTCGCTCCTCACCTAGAAAGCGAAGCTCTCTGCACTTCAGCAGGGCTTTGCAGAGCTCAGCTAGTCCTGGTGCTGTCCAGAGGAACACCCACATCTTCCAACCAGGAAGCCCAGCATTCCCAGCACCACACTTTCCAGCTGAGCAGAGATGCCCAGCGCTGCCGGGACAAAGCCAGGAGGAGAAGACAAGCACTGGTTTGTATGAGAAATACAGAGGTCAACCTAAAGGAGGAAATAGGCCAATGGAGGATGGTCGTGTCCTGCTGGGAGGAACACGCTTAAAGCAAGAGAAAAAAAGCAGACAACCACAAACCCAGCAGCTCTCAGGTCAGCTTGTGGAGCTGCAAAACAAGCAGGACAGGGAGCGTCCAGACCCGGAGCAGAACCGCAGCGCCCTGGGGCTGCCCAGCTCACTAAAACGAGAGCTTTGCTGGCACGTGGCGATGGGGATGCTGCCGGGGGCTGCTACCAACACCGCGGGCATCCCCCAGCGCGGGGAAGATACCGGCAGCTCCCCGGGCTTTGCGCGTCGCTCCGTGGGATATACGGAATTTTCCCCATCCTTGACAGCTGTCTAAAGCCTTCCCCCCCTGCACACCAGGGCGTTCCACCTCTGTTCCTGCACTAGACCCGTCTGCTCGAGCACAGCGCTGAAACTCGGTGTAAGCACCGAGGGGAGTTTCCAAGCCGATAAGACCTGCTGACAGCAAACTGTGCTCAGCGCGCCGAGGTGATTTATATCCCAACAGGAACACTGGAAAGCACCGGGTGCCGACAGCGTTCGGGAAGATCATTTATAAACGCCTTCGTCACTCAGCAGAACGGGTTTGCTCTCGTTACGCCGCTGCAGACTGCGCCAGCGTCCTTCCAAGACGCAGCAGACAGAGAGGAGGCACCTCGGCCGCGGCCGAGCTGAACTGCACAAAAAGCAGAGGGGAAAGAACAGAGCAGGGAACGTGGGCTGCAGCCAGTGCCAGAGCCCACAGGCGTGCTCGAGGGCAAGCGGGTTCCTTCGCTACAGTCCTGTACAAAGAACGAAGAACCAGAGCTTCAGAGGTCTGGCTGTGCGCGCTGACGCGGACAGAGAAATCCAGTGGCTGAACAGGGCGTCCTTTCCTAAGAGACACCAAGAGCCAAACGCTCCCAAGCTTCAAATGCCTCAGGCTCGACTGGGAGAGGTACTGGGTGGCTGCTTCCAGCTGCAACGGGCCCGTCAGCAGCGCTCAGGAACAGAAAGGAAATCTTAACGCACAAAATAGGATCTATTTTTCCATCCACCCCTCCAGGAAAGCCAAGTCAAAGTGAGCAGGCTGCCATGAAAACAGCGCCGTGCCCATCGCTGCCCGAAGGAGAGGCCGCCACAAGCATCCCCGACGGCTCCAGCAGATCCTCCAGCACCGCAGCGGTGGGAGGAAGGGGAGGATGGATGGACGGGGAGAGCTCAGGGCCTCCTGGAAGCGCAGAGCGTTTCTCTCTGCACGCAGCAGTTGGAGATGCTGCCAGATGGTCGGCACGAGGGAGCCTCAATCTGTCAGCAGAGACCAGGCTGCTCACCGCCGGATCGCGGGGCTCTGCCGAGATCACTCATGGGCACACGGGAGCGGGGGTTTGGCACTGAGGACCCTTCCTCACCATCTCCGCTAATCCCTCGACCAGAGAGTCTCGTGCTTTGGACGCCAGGCACAGGAGGGGGGCTCAGAGAGCGAGCACAGAGGAGGACAGCGACAGGGCAGAGAAGATGGGAGACACCCCAGGCCCTCATCTGGGAGGTTGTACTTTGCTAGAAGGAGCCTGTTCAGTAAAACAAGCCTGAACCTTACCTCCAGCATTTAAAACGCTTATGAAGCGAAAAAAGCAGCCCTTCACCTCGAGTGACTGGGACAGGGTGGGCTCCCTGCGGGATTCGACTGATCAGGGTCTTCAGAGGAACCTTGGTTCAGACATAACTACTCTGAAATTGCACTTGGTGATTGTCTCGTTACGCTTCTTTTTTTTTTGTCCTTCCCTAAAACTAGATTTATTTTCTGTACAAACTTGGCTTGAAATATAAACCACATAAAATTCCCATTGAAAATAATGAGAATCCAATATCAAAGATGAAGTCTCAAGAGAAACGGGGGTGAGGGGGGGGGGAGAAGCAAAGAAGAGCAAGGGTGGAGGAAAAGAAACAACAACACAAAAGGAGGAGGAGAGCTGTGAGAAGGGGGGCAGCAGGGAGAGCTAGTCTCCCACATCGGAGTCCCGGTCACCGATGAGCCAGAGGATGTGAAAGCTGAGAGCAAGGAGACCTGTTCCGATCAGGTCCCCCAGCGCTGTCAAGTATGGGATGGAGAAGTTGTCAGGATCGAGGTCCCTGCCCCACATCCAGTGCACCATCCAGTCCGCAATGTACAGAAGAATGAGAACCTGGGAGGCAGGAAGAAAAGAGCCACGTCAGCCACAAATCCCGACCTCTGCAATCCCAGCCTTCGTGGAGCATCAGCCGAGGTGACTCCAGCTGGGCAGGTCTGGCTTAGAGACACAAAACTTCATCCTGAGGAACGGAGCTGGTGGGAGGTCAGAACCCGCTCGCTGAGCGCAGCGCTCGAGGCATTTAACGTGGGCTGCACCCCCAGAAAAGGAGCCTGCTGAGTGTCAGTGGCCCCTGGGCATCCAAATCCCCCGTGTCCTCAACAGCCTCTGTCCCATTCTCCTTCAGCTTCACGTCACCATCAAATTTGGCCTTAGAAGGGAGAACACCGGCACGCAACCGCCAAAGCGTCTGCATTTTGCATCTCAGTTTTCAGAGCGAACCAGAATAAGTTTGAAGAGATACGGGGCAAAAAGGGGGCTTGGCAGCACGCAGGATGCTCAGGCAGGAACCGCAACATCTGGCATCCAGACATAAAAGAGCTGCTGAAACTCCCAGCGTGTGATGTTCTTCCCCACCTCCTGCCACGGGACGAGAGGCTCCCATCAGTGTCTAAAGACACAGGAGATCTGCACTGGGTCCTCTCAAGCCTTAGATCTGGGACAGGGATCTGAAGTGGCCGCGGGCCTGTTGCTGACACCTCTGGTGTCTCCAGATCCGAGAGGGTCTCACTGAGGACACGGTGGAGCTCAGGACAGAGCAGCCAGTGGTCCCCCTGCTCCCAGCTCCCGCTCCGGTGCTCCCCAGCGCGCCGGCTGCTTGCAGCAGTGGCTCTGCAGAGCGGCTGCGAGCGGAAACCCCCAGCACCCAGCAGCAGTTCGCAACCCAAATTTAGCCTCCTGGGTGACAGCAGCCTGCTCTGCTCTGACGGACGCCCTGACTCATTTCCTCACGCTGCCCCGGTTGCTGGTTTTAGGGGAGGCTGAAGCCAGGCGCAGCGAGGGGCGAGCAGGGGAAGTGGAGCTGGGCTTAGTAGGAAGCTGCCTAACCAGGGGTCCCTCCCTGCCCTCCAGAGCAGCAGCCAGGGTCCTGCAAGTGCCCGCTGGCTTCCTGCAGCATGGACACCCCGGTCTGCGCACAGCCCTCAGAAGAGCCGTGGCTTTGGGCTCCCGCAGCTCCCGTGAGGAGACTGGGAGCCCCGCGTCGCAGAGCTGGGGCTCTCTACCCCGCAGGGAAAGGGCAGGACAAGCCCCAGAGGGTTCCTGCAAATTCCACATCCTGTTTTCTTCAGCAGCAGTCTTAAAATTGCTGAAGTGCCCGATAGGACAGAATAAACCTCTGCTATCGGGATTTAGAAGAGACAAAAGACAGATTCAAAACTTGCCAAGAACGGTAGAGAGGAAAACTTGTGTGTCCAGGAAAGGAGGAGGAGGATTTATCCAGTTTGATAGCGGCTCATTTGACAAACGCAATCTCCTTGGCCCACCTCTCCCTAGGGAAGAGATTTATCGCTCTGCCCCCAGCAGCGTACCTCCAACCGGACTGGCTGAACTGGTCCCCACCGCAGATGACACGGCAGCATCCCCCCACCCCAGCCCGCGGGGTTACAGCCCTGGGGGGCTCCAGCCTCCAGCTCACCTGGAGAAGCGCAGCCGTCATGTAGAAGACGATGAAAATCAGGGTGAGTGTAGTGTGTCCGCCTTGCATGGAGCTGATGGTGTAAAGAAAAACCAAGTGGCCAGGCACCACCAAAAGAAAGAGCACACGAGCAGAGCGGGAATTCACATCTGTAAGGAAAGAAAGGTGGAGTTCAGGCTTAAGAGAAGTTATCTTAAGGAACCCTGCAGCCTCGTGGGTCTCCGGGGGATAGGGCAGCACAACTATGGTCTAATCAGATGCTAGGGCCAGCACAGCAGACCCTCACCCCTGCACCGCAGGATTAGGCTGGAAGGCAGCGCCCTGAGCGACGACCCAGCTGTCAGGATGCCCAAGGACTCTTTGCACCAAGCTTGGAAGGAAAGCTTAACTCTGTCCCAGAGCAAAGATGTTCTCAGACCTCAGCTGCCAAAAGGACTCAGGTCCCACCTCTGACCATGCTCAGTTCAGAGCTGTCACGAATTTACTGCAAACACTGAATTTCCTCAGAGCTCTGTCTGTACCTTGTCTGGTGACCAGTTTTCTAGCAGATCACCACCACCTCGGAGACCTCTCTCCTTCCTCTGCAGGGATAGCCCTGGCCCAGAAGGCCGGGAGCCAGGCTGCAGGCTATCAAGCCTCTCTGGGAAGCCTGGAGAATAACCAGCTCTGCCCACGCTCTGTTGGAACGCAAGCTGGGGCCGTGCTCTGCCACAAAGAACAGAGCTGCTCGGAAGCCTTCGTAAGCGAGCAGCTTTCTGTAACTCTCTAAGCCTGGCAGAGCTGCACCGCCCGAGCTGCCTCAAGGCAGGTTTGTGTCCTGGACACATCTGGAAAAGATTTAGAGGGTGGAGGATTTACAGTATGAGATAGTCAGGGCATGGGACTGGTGCCCCACGTTCTCCTCGTCCAGTGGAGCTGTGTCTTCCCACGCAGCAGCTTTGCTGAAGGTCTGACTGTCTCTAGAGGGCAGAGCAGGCCAGAGGACCAGCCCCATCCCTGAGCTGACAGCTGCTCCGAGCAGATTTCAGCCCCCATTTCCTTCCCAGCGCTCCAGGGACGGTCCCAAAGCGCAGCCAGCCAACCGCAGCAACTGCTGCTGGCAGAAGTCGATAGATCTCAACGCCCGACGCGGATACCTGAGCTGAAGAAAGTGCTGCAAGGGCTGGGGCACTTGCGAGGGGTTGTTTCGGAGCTCTCTCCGGGCATCCCGCTCATGTGCAGGTAAGTGGAGATGCGACTGGCCTGCACTGCCACCAGGTTGCCACCCACGCCTGCGGAGAAGGGGAGAGCAGCAGATGAGGTCTCAAAACACTTCAGAGAGAAAGAGCCGTTTCCAACAGCCAGCAGATCTGAAATAATGGAGGACAGCCTATTTTGGACCCGAATTCCACTTTTGCAGGATGTAAAGAGCCGAGACAAAGCACTCTGTTCTACGGCTTCCCCTTAGGCCCCTTAGTGAAATAGCTGCAATTCTATTTCTGCAGCTCTGAGTGGGAGAAATACGTGAAACGACAAAAATATGATGAGTCAGCCACCAGGACAGGCACAGGAAGTTTAAAACTCTTATTTTTTTGCATGAGGCATAACGAAACTGTGCAACCCACCAGCACAAGATGCACTGGCTCAGAATGAACGCTATTTATTGCAAAAAATAATAAATAAGTTTCCCTGGTTCACTAGGCAGAAAGGAGGTCAAAGCTTTATAGCAGAGCAATTAAATTTCCTGAGTCTCAGTTGCAAATCCAAGTCTTTCTGTTGCCAGGAGGACTCAAGAAATGAAGACAGTTTTTGCTGGGACCCTAGAAAACACGTGTTTTAGGCAACAGCCTCCCAGGCCAGTCACCCTGCTGTGACGGGCTGGCAGCAGGTGGAGCCACACTGCTGCAAAGCCAGACCATCGTGTCTCACCAGCAATCAAAAGGGAATTAGTCTCCTTAATCTGCCCGAAATAAGGCACGTGGGACAATCCCACTGTTTGCCAAGAGCTGCAATACCAGAGTGGAAAGGAACTCACCGTTAATAACCGGTGTGAAGACAGCCATGCCAGCAAAGTTTGGATCTGAGACCGTTCTGTCCAAAATTAACCCCCCAACACTGCAGAGGGAAGATTGGAGAGGTCAGTGCTGAAAGCTCACTAAGAAATACTCCCAGAAAGCACCGAGGGTTGTCTCTCTGCTGTGCGTGCACCCAAGGGTGACAGATGCTCCTATTAACGCGCACCTACGGCTGCTGGACCTGGCTTTAAGCCTCGATATTTGGTAACAGAAGAGTTTTAACAGGATCTTTTCTCATTGCTGGCAAAAACCATCAAAGACTAAATCCCCTAACGTAAAGTTTACTGCGAGGCAGTAACCAAAAGCAATCCTGCCCTTCGGAGGGGGCTCTTGTGCAGAGGACTGCTGAACGGGATCTGTGCTCACGCCGTGGCCGTGCCAGAGCCTCCCTGTGCCGCAGCGGGGACACTGCCAAGACCCTGGATTCCGGCAGTCCGGTGCTTAATCCCTCCTGTGCCTCAGGACCTAAAACCTTGAGTCTTTGTCTAAAAAAACCACAAAATGACCTTCAGCTTCCTGGCAGCCTGGACTGTGGAAGCAGAGGAGGTTTGGTTCCCTCTTGTTCTAGAATCTACCAAGGGCTAAAGGGTTAAAAGGGCCGGGGAAAGGGTGCGTGGTGTGTGTTTGGGGGAGAGGAACTCTTCCTACCTGCTGATAGCCATTGCGATGACGACGGGCTCCCAGCCAGAGTACAGCACCTCCCGAGTTGCCGCGTTCTTCTTGGCGATGATGATCCAGATGGGCAGCAGAGCTATGAAGAAGGCGCATACCAAAGGATTCACGTAGGCTTTGCTCTCTGACGGGGAAAGAAGGAGAAGCAACAGATCAAGGACACGTTCTGCTGCAGCCAGGCGAGGTTCTACCTCTGCTGAGCTCCTCAAGCCTGCCCGCAGCCAGAAGCTCCAGGCAAACGAGAGCAGGCCAGCCTCAACTCTGCAGGACACGTGTCGTGGTTTAACCCCAGCTGGCAACCAAGCCCCCGCAGCCGCTCGCTCGCTCCCCGCCCCACAGTGGGATCGGGGAGAGAATCGGGAGCAAAAAAGTGAAACTCGTGGGTTGAGATAAAGATGGCTTAACAGGATAGAAAAGGAAGGGAAAATAATAATAATAATAGAATATACAGAAGCGATGCACAACACAAATGCTCACGACCCACTGATGGATGCTCAGCCAATCCCTGAGCCGTGGTGTCCCTCGGCCAGCTCCCCCAGTTTATATACTGGTCACGCCAGCACCTGCTCTGGAATACCCCTTTGGCTCGGCTGTCCTGGCTGTGTGCTCCCCCTGCACTCCCGGCCTCCGCTTCCCCAGGGCAGCACGAGGGGCTGGAAAGTCCTGACTTAGTGTAAACACTGCTTAGCAACAACTAAAACATCGGCGTGTTATCGACTTCATTCTCATCCGAAATCCAAACCACGGCACTCCTACCAGCTGGGAAGAAAACCGACTTTATTCCAGCTGAAATCAGGACAACACAGCATTTCCTTCTCCTGGTGTACTCACAGGGGCTTCATCAACAGATCCCTGTGAGATCTCCTCCATTTCAGCTGCCCATTCCCCCTTCCCACTCCCGGGGAAGGCTTCCCAGGGCTGCTTCACCTCTGGCTGAACCTGGCTGAGTCACATCCCCTGCGTCCCAGGCAGGGAAGGAAGGTGGAGGGGAGGGAGGAGGAAGTCCAGAGTCTACAGCTGCAGCTCTGCAACTGAGGATCCCCAGCTGGTGCTGACAGTACAGATCAGATCCAAAGCTGCCTTCTCCCGCTGCTTTAGCTACAGCCAAGCTCCTGGCACTTGGAAGGGGACAGCCTCTCCCTTACCACTTGACCTGGCGAGAAGGAAGGATGCAGATCGCTGCCAAGAATGTCAGCAGCTACAAGGCAGTAAGAACGTTCATTTCCTTCCCTTATCAATTCTGCCTAGGTCTCACTAACTGAGGTAGCTCCCAGGCCAGGCACCCTACAAACCCCGAGGACAGAAAGGGTACAGGAAGAGGGTGAAATGAGAGGGAGACGCAGCAGCACATGGAAGGACCATGGAGAAACAAAGGGCTTTTGTTGCGCCTCACCCAGCTCCTTGTACAAGCCCCAGCTGATTCCTGAAAGCAGAGCCAAGGTGATGAGGTCCCCCAGGCTGGCAGCAATTGGTGTGGCGACGTTATCAGGATTGATCCCCATCTTCCTGGATCCGATGATGACCCCGATCATAATCATGCCTACAGCCAAAAAGAGGAAAAAACCAGCATGAGGCCAAGGGGAGCCCAGCTCTCTAGGAAGAGGTGCGTGGAGGGTGTGCAGGGTCTGTCTCTCACCCAGGACAAGGGAGGCAATGAAAGCAGTAGCCACGCTGCTGGCACAAAGCAGGACAGCATGGTCAATGCTGAAGTGTCCATCTGGGATCCATCCAAACACCACTGCTGCGATCGAGGCCAGGAAGCCAACCACAGTTGCCTGAACCTGAAAAAAACCCAACCTGACAGTCACCAAGAGGAGGAGGAGAGAGCAAAACGGTCCCGGGTGAGGGAGGAGGGAACCACCACCCAGGGTAGCACTTGAGGTGGATTAGCACCCAGTGGGGAAGCGCCAACTCTAACCTTTAGGGCAAACCATTATGGCAGATGACTGAGGGACCAAAAGGTGCCATTTGCCTCCCCATTAGACATGCAATATCAAGAGTCGATAGCAAAAAGTGGGCATCTAAACCTGCTGATCCTTGTCATCGTTGGGCTTGCACCAACTACCAATATTTCCCCTTTCTCCTTTTACTTTTTCTTACCTGTATCAGAGCCATGTTCCCTGTTATCATCCTCCAGAGCTCTTTGGGTGTATCCATGTGGCCAATATTAGCCTGCAAGAGGACATCCCAACATCATTAAACCCTGCCAGCACTTTGCACTCGCTAACAGTCAAATTCCTGCCTTCCAGCTACGGAACTTTGTGCCAGGAGCAGCAGAGAGTAACGACCTCAAACCCTCAGCTCTTACAGGAGAGCGATTCCACACGGAAGACGCGTGTCTGTGCACGCACGTGTGTGCACAGCTGGGGCACAGCAACAGCCCCAGCTGGGACACGTAGGTCTGAGAACGGCGCTCGGGCTGCACGCCCTGGGTAACTACAGGGCTCTGACAACAGCTCCTCTGGCTTTGTACTCCAGAACATCACCGCTATTTCCAGCTTCAGCACCTTCTCCTTCCCAGCTGACGCTCTCCTCCGTGGCAGGAGCAGAGCCAGACCCGCTGCCCAGGGGCTCTGAAGGGCGCGCGGAGGGGAATCGACGTCAGGTGAACATCTGATGGAAATCTTGCAACAGCAACGAGACTTTGTCCCCACGCAGAGTCACACACTGCTGCTTCTCTGCTCACTGAATCCTCTCCACTGGTGGTCAAGCCAAGCCTGGCTCAGCCCCCGTTGGGTCGTGCTGCCCCTCGGGTGAGCCAGCCGGGGTGCGCTGGCTCTCGGGTCAGCCCCGGTACGGACCAAGGCCAGAGCAGCATCCCGCGGGCAGAGGAAGCTGGCAGCAACAACTACTGCTTCTGTCAAGAGCTGAGTAAACAAGGCTAATGCCACGTGGAGACCTACTGAGTAGCGGGAAGCAGCCGTGGCACACGGGTCACCTGGCACCGCTACAACTGCGCGAGATGCTCGTCGGACTAACCAGAAGGGACGGAAAGTAGCTTTAATTCCCTGGCACACGATCCAAAATAACCCAGCAGAATCCCTGCGGGTTGCTGGTAACTGCAGAGCACAAGGGTTCTGCTCTTCCCTAGCACCTTCTAGGTCTTTATGGAAAGTTGGAAGAATGGGTGAGCAGAGGGTAGAAGCTTCTGTTCAACCTCGTATTATTAGAAGGTGATGAACATGAAGAGGAAACAAGGGAAAGGCTCAAACCATCTGAGGTGGTAAATGCACGTTGGAGTTCCTGGCTGACAGCATCAAACTCAAACATCTGCACAACAAAACAGCAGCAATTTCTTGCTCTCGGGTTTCCTTGCTGGGCTCCACCAAAAAAACCCCAAGAAGTCAGTGATCAGCTAATCCTTTCCTCACAGCACGTGCCTGAGAGAACGGCCAGCGCCTTTCAACCAGCACTGGGATGTGCCCACCTCTGGAGTGAATTATTCTCATTGGTTTAGTGGAGAGGAGGAACGAACAGCAGCAAAACCAACAGAAAGTTGACTGGAGCAGCACCCAGCGCAGGAATGTGAGCTCCATGTGCGGCCTGACCTTAAAATTCCAGCCACATGGCAATTAGGTTGGGATTAACCCAACCTAGCTGTAGTCACCGGCAACAGGGTTTTAATCCTTTAACTAATGGGAGAGTTTTGCATCTTAATTGTGAAAGGAATTTCTGAGGTGCCTTAATGCAGCATTAATTAGAACCCCCCACTCTGAGAATCCACGCTGGGCTGTTTTCCTGCGGAGAGAGCAAGAGCCCCACGCTGGGAAGCCGTGGGCAGGGGGGAGCTCCTTCCACATGCCCGCACGTGGGTCTTCCCCGCTGAGGGAAGAACAAGGCAAGGAAAAATGGGAAGCCCACGAGACCTGCCACGCAAAGACAGAAGGAGGTAGAGTGCGTGGCCAGGGGATTTGTGTAGGGGCAGCACAGGCTTCTCTCCTGCCAGGGCAGGGAATGGCAGAGGACAAAGCCCGGGTGTTGCAATGCCACCCCACAGTCATCAGCCCAGGGGCAGGAGGAGGCACCAGGAGACCAAGCGGGTTCCTGGGCAGCAGCCGCTCGGCATGGATGGGCAGGCGAGCTGGACCAGTGCTCTCTGTGCCGGTTTCCTCGTGACCCTGTGCAGCCACCGCAGCAGACAGGGGAAAGTTTTGCATTCCTGTGACCTTCTGCACAGTCTCGCTCCTCTGCCAAGCCGGCCCCAACGCTGCTCCGCGCCAGCCCCACGAGAGAGGAGGATGAGAAGTGCTGTGCTGCCTTTGGCCCAGGAGAGCCGAGCACTCACCCTGAGAAACTCGTGGTCAGAAAGTTGAAGCTGGCCCAGGCCAAGAGGGAGAACGGCCCGTGTCTGGGACAGCAAGGATCCTGACATGATCCGAACAATAGAGAGCGAAGAAAACAAAGGGATTTGTCTCTCAGAATGAAGGAGCAAACAATGCTCAGGCTCGGTCCCTGTGAGCCCTGGCACTGGAGCACAGCTGGGCCAGGGGCAGCACGAAGCCTTCCAGCAGCTTTGTCCTCTCCAGCAGCGCCTGGGCAGAGGAGACCAGCACCGAGAAGAAGTAGCCATGGCCCAGCTTTTGCCAGGCTGGGCAGGGCAGTGGTGGAGTCCCCAAACCTGGAGGGGTTTCCAAGCCGTGGAGATGTGGTGCTGAGGGACATGGGTTAGTGGTGCCCTGGCAGTGCTGGGGGAACGGTTGGACTCGATTTCAAAGATCTCTTCCAACCAGAGCAATTCTATGATTCTAGGTAATGCTGGCAGGGCCATCCCCCAGGCAGCTCAGCTCCTTCAGAGAACAATAAGCAAGGGCTGAATCCAAGGTGGAAAAGGTCCCCATGGTCAGCAGGAACCAGCAGGCAGGGCTGGGCTGCAGAGGCCAATGGCTAGTGCAGGGAAATGCTCTTTGCCTTCCAGCTCCCTGGGGACAACCTCAGACTCTACAGAGTATGATGCTCCTGGCTCAGCAGATGAGAGCAGCACCCCTTAGGGTACATACACGGAGCTACTGCATGAGGGACAAGAGGGGCTGCTGGTGACAAAAGCTCGATGAGCAGCTCCAAACACTGGCTGTGCTGCCATCCAGGAATGTACCAGAAAACCGGGGCCTCAGAGGCCGACAAGAAGCTGCTAAGGAGCAAAGGCTGACAAGAAGCTACTGAGGAGCAAAGAGTCATAGCTGGCATCACCACACTGCTCCAGATGGAAGAACAAGAGAGGACCCAGGAGAGCAGACATACAAAGACTTTTTCAACACCCTCCTGTGCTTTCTCCTGCAGCAACCAGTGAGGGGAAGGCTAAGAGGAGGGGAGCATGCTAAGAAGCAGCAGTTCTCCATCCCTACATCCCAGCGAGCTCTTCCCGAGTAGCTCTCTCAGGCCAAGGCGCTTCAGCTCCTCTGTGCTGTCAAGGCCAGGACCAGGCTGCTTGCTGCGAGGGCTCCCTTCCAGCAGCTCACAGCGTAGAGACAGCAGAGCTGGCAGCAGGCAGCTAACACCTTGCAGATGTAAGATTCAAAGCTACAGGAACTCCCATCACGGGAGACAGAAGCATCGGGCAGTCCCTTGCTGTCACGCTCAAGCAGAAGATGCTCTGCAGAAGGGAGGAGTATCATTGTCCCTGTTAGGAGAGGATTTCAGTCTCTCTCCAGCGCCGCTCAGCTACAGAGACAGACTGCTGTGTTATAGAAAGGTTTAAACACAAAGCAACTCGTTTACAGCTGGACTAACACAGTGTTCTGAGGAGCTAACAGAGCCTGTCTCCACCTCTCCCAGGGAGCTCACTGTTTCATGGGCATCGGACTGAATTCCAGTATGAGAAATGCCCAGCCGTGCCTCTCCATCAGCTTCAAGAGGCTGTCAATCCACCTGCTAGCTCTCGCTGCAAGATCTCCTCCGTTTCAGCCTTTGCTGTCCAATTCTCTCCAGGCTCTCTCATCTCCTAACCCTCCTGAACTTGGCTTGCTTTAGCCTGCTTTGACGGCACGTCTGCACCCAGCTTCCTCTTGAAGAAAGCTGGATCCAAGCGCTCCAGACACGGAACTGCCAAAGGCAGCTCACACACCGTGTGCTCCAGGCCCAAGAGCAGCTATGACAAGGAAGTGAACTGTCAGCAAAGCTTAAAGATGATTAAGCCTTCAAATCTGATCAGTCCAGCGGGATGAAAACACCTTCTCAGCATGCTAAACTCCAGGAACTGGCTTCTGTGGTCACTGGCTGAGAGATTTTTGTCTGCCCAGCCACCACACACACAGAGCCCTTCCCACCCCTTCCCAAACCAGGTATCCCGCTCCCTCCAGCTCCCTGGATACTCACAGCTGTCGACAGGCGAGATGCCAGAGTCATCTCTAGGTTCCCCTTCAGGCCCAGCAATGCAGGTACTAAGATAAAAACCTCGGTCACGTATTTGAAGACATCCCAGTGCTGCAAGATTAAAACAAAGAAGGACCATTAAAAAAAATAATAATAATCACAGCTGATGGAAACCTTTGCTTTGGACTGAGTGTCACTTGTGCACATCCATTTGTCACGTCTACTTTTGCCACCTGGCACTGCCCGTGCGTGGCCCTGAGCACACAACCCAGTTCCCCTTCTGGTGCCACGCTTGGAGTTCTGCAGGGATTTTACTGGTTCTGACATTCGTGCAGTGGTGACCACGTGTTCCTGCTGAGCTTAAAAACCGGATCTCAGCCTGCAACTTTCAGTTAAAAATCCCCCGAAGATTAACCACTGACAAAGTGTTTACACATACACTGAAGCAGGGAAAGATGAAGAGACTTTGCCCAATCCTTGCAGTTTTTAGCAGAACCGAGTACTGAAGTTCAGTCGGTCTCGGCTGAGAGTCATTCCCTACATGTACATCTTCAGAGCAAGGCGTTGCTGTGCCCTGATCCCGCCAGCTCCGAAAAGCAGCCACTGTGGCCTCTGTTTCTCCCACCTTGCCAAGACGTGTGCCCTCCCTCACCCGGCACCTGCACTACCCTGCATTTACCAGCTGCCCTGACTCTGCAGTCACAGCACGGTGGGCTTGGAAGGGACCTCTGGAGATCATCTGGTCCAACCCCCTGCTCCAGCAGCTCACCCAGAGCAGGGGGCCCAGGATCGTGTCCAGGCACCTTTGGAATCTCTCCAGAGAAGGAGACTCCACAACCTCTCTGGGCAGCCTGGGCCAGGCTCCCACACCCTCACACCAAAGAACTTTCTCCTCCTGCTCCCATGGAACCTCCTGGGTTCCAGTTGGTGCCCGTTGCCCCTTGTCCTGTCGCTGGGCACCACTGAAAAGTCAGCTCAGTGGAGTCAGCTCCCCTGGGCATGAGGCAGAAGAGGCAGCCACGGTTATTTAGGAAAAAACAAAGAGTAATTGCAGGGTAGTCTCATAGAAGAGCAGCTGGCTCCATAACGGCACAAAACCACCAGAGAAAACCTTGCAACCGCATCTAAAAAAACCCTGCAAGCACACAAACTTCATTGCCTGTTTCTTTATTTTCACGAATGTTTTGCAAGGCCTTTTGCAAGAAGGCCTGATGTCCAAAATAAGGTCCGATGTCCAAAATAATTCCTGCTTCCCCCACTGCCCGCCTGCCATACTCCTTAAAGGACACAGAGCACGGCTGGGATCGCGCTCCCAGCTGCTGTGCTGGACACGGGAACGGTCACAGCTCTCGCAGCTTTCTTCCTGTGAACGTTCCCTGCAACAGGCTCCATCCATCCATCCATCCATCCATCCGTGCTCTCCTCAGCTGTGTCACGCCTCAGGCTGACCACCCAACACACACACATCGCTTTTGAGGACAAGGAATGCTATCGGCCAACACCTTACGACACACCCAAGTCCCTCTACCTGTGTGACTAACACCTTCCTGCGGGGCAGGACTTCACTTCTGTTTATTTTTCCACCCTTTGCCCTCACCACTGCGCCAGCAAACTCCAGTTTCCCGCTCAGTCCTTGGCAATAGCACGTTCAAGCTGCACTCACTTGAAAAACCATGAGAGAAATCTGTGATCACAGGAGGCAGGTAAGTGCTTGAGATGGGTGAAGTGGGACCACTTTTTCTCCAAGGAAAAGAAAAATGTTTTCCAGTCAATAAAAAAACCTCTTACCATTTCTGACAGCTTGGCAAGACAAAGGAACCACGCTCTCCAGCTCGCGGGTGCAGGGCTGAAAGCTGCTCAGCTATTGCAGGCACTGCCACAACCCTCTCTCTGCTCGAGGACAAGGCTCCTGAGGATCCCTGGGTTCCAGACTCTCCTGACGTAAAATGAACTTTCCTTTCCCAGCCGCTGTGATGGGCAGCACTGGAAGAAACCATCGTGGTCCCTGCAGCCGGTCTCCAACCAGCCTGCACCCAGCTCACCTGAGCTCCAGACACTGGAGACCTTCTCACCGCAGGCAGAGGCACCCTGAGAGGGGACAGCTCTGCACAACCCTCTGAGCAGGGGGACACTGGGGTTCAGGGCTCGCTGCTGAGCAGGGCAGGGGGGGCAGGAGGGAGAACCAGCCTGAAATGCTTCATCCGACACAGCAGCACATCGGGCAGCGCTTCCTTTAAGGTCACACCAAGGAACGGGCGAGCTCTGCTCTCCCCAGTCTATTTTTAGGCAGGCATCACGATTATTTTGCTGCGTGTCGTACCGGTGAATCCTTTGCTACAACTTCCCTTGGCAGTATCTAGAATTCTATCAGCAAGCAACACGCTCCCGCTTCCCAGCAGGACGAGCTGGGTGTCACCAGCACCACTTAATGAAAGGAACCTCGTCACCAGTCAGACCACAGGCTGGAAGCGCCGTGCAGAACTTTCCTGGCTCTTTCTGCCTCCAGAGATCGCAGAGGCAGCAGCCAGCACAAGTTCGCAGCCCTCCCTCACGTCATCCCAGCCCTGGCTTTGAAAACGAACCTTTAGGGGAGGTTCTGGCACTTCGAGCTGGTGCCAGCAGCCTGTAACCGGAGCCTGCTAAAGCAGCTCCCTGAGCAAGACAGGGGTGTTCCTGGAGAACGGAATAAGAGCCATCTTCGGGGAAGGAAAACAAGGAGATTTCTGCAGACATCAGCAGCTCACGCACTGCAAAGAGCGGGACCCGTGGGCTCCTGCCAACTTTCTTAATATAAGATGTTATACAACACTGGTCTACGGGCATTTAGGACTTCTCAAAGGCATCCCTGGCTCCTGCAGAGAAGGAAGCTCCCTGCAGAGACCTGTGCCCATGATGTGGCTCCAAGGGGAGAACCGGAGCCAGGCTGTTTGGGGAATACAAAAAAGGGAAAGAGAAGAGGAGATATGAATTTAAGTTCAGGACATCGAGCTGTTAAAATCCCTTTGCACCCCTGTAACAGCCCGCTGAGAAGCGCAGAAATCAGCCGTTTTCAGGGGTGAGGAGGGAGGCTGACGCAGCACGCAGGATCCTCCAAGATGGTCCGGTCTGCAAAGGGGAACGCGCTGAACTGGGGAGCAAGGGGGATCCCAGCTGGCTTTCAGCAAAGCTCAGGGAGAGGTCCTTCCTCTCCAGCACCTCCTCCCTGCCCTCCGGGGAGCGGGAGCAGAGAGACTATAAGCAATACAGGTTTAACTCCTTCCAGCTTCGTTTTCTACTAAGCTTGTGTCTCTTTGACCACAAATCCACTCAGACACCAAAGCCAGCAGACCCTGGTCTCTCCCGTGCAGCACTGGAGGGGTGCGAAGGGACCTGACCTGCCGGAGGTTCTGGAAGAACCATCAAAGCCCAGGTGTGTTTTGCAGTTTCCTCCAGAGCCGCCGTCTTCCAGGAGCTCTGCACCTGCAGACAGCAGATATTTCCGGGGTAACAGCTGCCTCTCAGCTGCCGTCAGCTTTAGTCACCGCGCGCGACGTTAAGGCTTACGGGAGTCATGAGTAAGAGCGTGGTTTCGCTCAGATTAGAGCCGGGTGGTGACTCAGGACAGCTCACAGGGGAGGGATGTGCTGTGGGTCGCAGCTACGACTGCCTTGCTGTGGTATTCCTGCCTAACACCCACCCCGGGGGGATGCTAACACCAGAGGTGGAGAAGCGAGCAGACTCCCTCCTCCATCCAAAATACCATCTATCCCATCCAGAGAATCTCCAGGGAGCAGACAAGCCTGGAAAACAACAATAGGGGCTCTGCTGGGAGAGGGTCTGTGCCAAGAGTCCTCTGGGGTACACAGAAAAGCAGCTGGTATGCTCACGTGTCACCCGGCCCAAAGGTCTCTCCAGTCCCAAAGGGAGCAGAGGCAAATTCACGGGGACACATTAATGGGACAGCATGGCCAAAGGCCAGGGCTGCTTGTTTTCGCAGTGGGGAGACCAATTACAGCTGGCTGATTAGTCCGTTTATCCGAAGTAGAGGCAATTGAGTGTATGAAGCCCTCCATCCACCACAAACCCGGGCTGCATCCAAAGCAACAGGACTCCAGTCCGCCCCAGCGCACCAGTGACTCGCTCCACATGCTTCCCTCCTTTCATCCAAGGCTTTGAGTCGCTGGGAAGCCAGTTCTCGAGATCAGCTCCCCAGACCCTGCAGGCAAGCAAGCCGAGACCACGCGCTTCCCATCCCCCTTTCCCACCCCATGGCATTTAGATGCCTCATTTAATCCCAAGGCCGAAGGGAGTTTGAGGAGTTGGCAGGACAAGCTGCGCAGCCGCACGCTGAGCTGCTGTGGGACAGAGGAATTACAGAGCTTTTTTTCTAATGGCCATAAAAAAAAGACAAAAGGCAGGAGAACACGGCCCCATGCCGCAGTGTCCCGGCCCTGCCCGGCTCCGAGGGCTGTTCCTTCTCCAGGAAAGGTTTTAGGCTGGGTTCAAACCGCTGGCTCTGGGAAACTGCTGGAAGAGCCACACACGAGTTTACAGGGACCTTGCAAAGGGAAACATGCTTGAAATATCTTTCTTTTTAAGAAAAATATTCCGGTAAATCTCTCCCGGATTATTTTAGCGCAGCCAGCCTTTCCTGTTCCAAGCCACCTCGACAGGCTGCATCAAGAGGAACAACAAGGACGGCCAGTGGGTGTGCAGAGGCAGCAGGGCAACAGCCACGAGGGGTAGGAGAGCAGGAGAAGTGTCTGACCACCCCCAAACACCCCAGCAGCCTGACCTGCCCTGCTGGCACCCAGCTCGGGTAGAGATGACCGTAACTGCCAGCAACACAGACGAGTGACTGACATCCGAGTTTTCCTCTGCCAACACTGCCCGGGCTTGTTTACCCCACTTAAGGAAACAGGGGAGCTCCAAGCAGAGCATTTTTGGTTGACCACAGCGCCCAGACAGCTGCCTCCTCCATCCAAACAGCTTCACAAACCAACACTGTGTGAGTGACCAAGTTTTGTGCCTCGGTCACTGTCCTGGGCTGGGCATCAAGGCAACTCCACACCGTCTTCCAGAGGAAAGGAGAAGAAGTTAAGCCGCTGATGTGCTGACAGAGACACATGCTTGGAAAACACACAGTAGAGAGACCAGCACAGGAGCCACGGTCCATGAAATTAAATTTTCCACATTAAAACTTAAACAAGCTGCCGAGTTCCCACAGCGTCACCTGCCACGAGAGACCTAATGAGAGATCATGTCTGGTGACATCGGTTTGCACGCAGAGGTAACCAGCGGCTCTCCAGCTGGCCTGTCCTAGGTCACCTCCACACACCTCTCGGGAGGAACCTCCCCGTTAGCCCAGTCGCCCCTGGCCACTTCAAGAGCGTGAGAAGGTGGCGTAGGTGCCGCTCAGCCAGCCTTCGACCTTCGGAGCGAGCCACCACGCACGTGTCCCACACCCACTGTGACAGGCAAATCATTAACCCGGCTGGCACGAGCCCGGCGTGCCAGAACAGCGCAGCAAGCCTTGAAGAAGTGAGACACAGGACCTGTGAAACTAGGAACTGGAGCTGGGATGTCTACAGCCACCACCAGGGAAGCTCTTTATTTCAAGCCGTGGTGCAAGGGGTGGTCTCAGTGCCCAGGCGCTTCAGCGGCATGTGCCACCTGCAGCCTCCTGCTGTGGGCTGGAGCAGGGCAGCCGTGGCACAAGGACACTCACTCCAGACACCAGCGAGGCCTCCCTGTATCCCCCTGTCCCAGCCAGCACGGGAGGTAACTGGTCTCCTCCCCTCACAGTTGCTATCTGCTGAACTAGCCTTAGCATTCCTGTTCCTCCTGGCTTAGAATCAAGCCATGGCCTACTGAGACAGGATTCAGAGCCCAGTACCATGCCAGGGAAGCATCAATCCTACCTGCACAATGTCCAGCACCATTCCAGCAGCCACTGTCCCAAAGCCGGCCAAGAGGAATGGAAAGAGGACTTGGAGCCCAATGGAAAAGGATGTCTCCTTGAGGGGTGAGGCTGGCTCAGGACCTCGGTCTGTGCTAGTGTCATCACTCTCATTGCTCTGGCTGCCATTTTCCAGCAGGGCGTCTTCTTCTCGCACCCCTTTAGCATTGGCACGGGACTCCAACACCGCCACTTCTACCCTGTCACCATCAGTTCCCAGGAAATCCGAGGGCTCCACCAGCTGTCCCCGGTCTGGACTGGTGAGACAGTCCGCAGACACAATAGGCAGCACAGTCCCATTGGCCTGGTGGGTCTCCTTCTGCTCTGGCTTGGAAGACATGCTGCAGAGAGGCTATCCTGACCTTTGGCTTGGTGGGCCTACAGCCAGCAGCTGCTCCAGAAGAGATCTTCTGCCAGGAGCTTACACAAATGGCCTTTCCGGCATCTAGAGCCAACCTCTCCTATACCTGCTCGCCTGCCTTTGAGTGCAGAGACTGCTCCTGCAGCAGAGATCCCCATCAAGCAAAGTCCAGGAATGGAGGACACCAACCACAGAGCTAGCAGGGAACGCTGCAGGAACTCGGGAACGACAGCAAATTCCCTCTACTTCTCCTCCTCTCCAGCAGCGTGCAGTGCAGCAGCTGCTGAGATAGGATCCAAGCTTTTCTTCTTTGATGTATGACACTTTAGCACATCTTTCTCCTGGTCTTCTTCCAGCAGCACGACTGCTGTGATGGGGCACGCAAGGCAGAGAGAAAAACTGATGGAGACCACCAGATAACACAGAAGCTTAAAGGGAGGAGGAAGCAGAGAGTAGAAACACGAAGGACTGTTTTTTTAGAGATGACACAATCCAGAAACGCTCTTCTTACTACCAGGGCTTTGTCACTCTCTCCAGCAGCACAGTCCCTCTGTGGAATTTGAGTCTGAAAGCTCCTGCTTCAGCCTGGTTTGTGCCCTCTGCCAAAGGGGCCAGCAATAGCAGCAAGCTCCAAGCGTCACTGTCGTCCTCCTTTTCCAGAAGAATTTCTCACCTTACGGCACCAGGCAAGGAGAGTTCTTATTTAAAGTAACAGCAAGTTCCTGGTTAAGGTTACTCGCGGAGCTGAGCAGGCTGGAGGGTGGGAGCTGGCATTCGGACAGCCCTGCACACAACGCCGCTCTCCCAGAACTCCGTCTTCCACCTGAAACATATGGAAGGAGAGCAGATATTGCCGGGTCCCACGGCAGCCAGTCTAGGGGCTCGTTCATTCCACGCTGGCTTCCCCCAAGGTTCGCCGCAGGTACAGCCGCCGGCCGCACTGCCCCTCGGCTCTTCAGACCCTCCCTCACCCTCCGGAGGGGCTGTGCCAGGGGCTGGGCAGGGGGCAGAGCGGCTCGCTGCTCCCCGGCGCCCAGGAGGGGAACCCCCCGAAGCCGCAGGACGAGGGCACCCTGCCTGGAGGCCAGAGCCCGGCACGGGGCCACCGGGCACAACGGCAGCTGCTGCCCGCCGTGAGCCCGGCGCGGAGCCGCAGGACCG
>VZZY01008462.1:640378-658809 GCA_013400335.1 Eurystomus gularis | reverse complement strand
CTGCATCCCTCCCTCCCTCCCTGCATTCCCCTATCCATCGCTCCCTCTCTCCCAGTATCCTTCTATCCCTGCATCCATCCCTCCCTGCATCCCCCTTGCTCTCTCTCCCCGCATCCCTCTGCGGAGCTCAGGGCAACCCCCGGGGCTTTACCTGCTCCTGAGACACTCCCAACTCTGTCCTGGATGTGGTGTTGGAAGGACCTGCTCCTCTTTCCTTCTCCCTGCTGTCCGGTTCATCGGCCCTCGCTCCGCCAAGCCAGAGGATCCCGTTGCCAGGGGGGTGCTCCCAGGAGGTTGTCTCCACCTGGGGTGTCACAGATCAGAGGGTGGGGTGGCCAGGCTGGGCAGGAGCACGCGGCCGTGTCCTCCCCGTGAGGTGTTGGGATGTACCCTCATCCAGGGAAACGTAGCACAGCTGACGCCCAACACCGGGCTATGTCCAGCCCTGCTTCTCACTTGGGTTGGCTTAAAATGACTCTGGAATAGCAACCCAAAGGCGTTTTATCATTTCAACCCTATAATTACTAATTAAGCACAGCTTTGGGACGCTGCCCATCCCTTTGGGACCGCGGCACAGGAGCAGCCACACGGTACAAGCGGCAGGCGTTCAGGGCCCTGCGCCAGACTCAAAGGCTTCTCTGATGAAGTTCAAAGCAAACTGGAACATTCTCATGTACCCACGTTGCACCTGCTTGTGCCAAACTGTCCCACTGCAAACGCACAAAAAGCAGCTACTCCTGCGGAGCTCAGCTCCTCGCTGCTCTGCGGAATCTTGTGTTCTTGAATGAAACCCGCTCTTCTGATTCATGTTGCCCTTTTATTTCCGGTTGGGGTTTTTTCTCTTCTCTTTTTTTTTTTTTTTGCATGACTGCAACTTTGGACCAGTTGTTGTTGTTCCTTCCTGCCTTTCCTTTCCTCCCAGGAACCGGTCAACAGCAAGTTATGACCCGGAGCGATTACGTGATGCCCAGCTCCACGCCTTGGAGACGGGTCTCGAGCCAATAACGGGCGCCGTGACACAAGCCTGCGTGCGAGGGAAGAGGGAGGGCAGCAGGAACTGCACCCCCCAGACACCGAGCCGAGCGGGACTAGAGCTGGTGACTTCATTTCTTAAAATCAGGAAACAAAGGTAGTCATGTCAATGGCACTGAGGGAGCCATTGTGACCAAGACCCCTCTGGAGATGTGGGCTGCGCTCCTTCGTTTCTCTCTGCTCCTATTAAGAACCGGGCATGGGGAGCTTCCTTTCCTGAAAGGCTTGTTGCTTTGGAAGAAAAAGGGTGACTGGCATGCTTGAAGCAGAGCAGGATATAGAGGAGAGCTGAGAAAAATCCGCTTAAGTCTTCTAACGTTCTCAGGTCCCCAAACCCGTGTCTGTTCTAAGAAAGCTGAATTTCTGGAGCGGGCGAGCAGCGGGCTGCTTTCGCTGTGCTGAAGTGACTGGCAAAGTGCAGCGGGCTTTGTGCCCAACTGCTGCCACGCAGCGTGCCCGAACCCGGGACTGCAAGGGGTGAGGAGCATCTGCAGAGATTGAACCACTTCTCAGGACCTCCACCGTGCCACCAGCAAAGAGACATCAAGGAAAACCTGACACACGCAGAGATGATGTTTGAACTAAAGCTGGAGCACAATTCCACGCTCAAGCTGGGAGTGGGGTTCCAGATCCTTCCTCTAACCCTCACCTCTGTTCTGCTTTCTCCAGATGAACCCAGTCTGTAAGGTTCTCTTTCCACCTTCATCTTTCCTTCCTGCCTTGGAAAAAATCTGTATCTCCCTAGAGCCCCCACTCTTCCATCACCCACCTGAAAACAACGCGCACCAAAATGTGACCTTGTTGATGAGCAGCCCGGGCAGCTGCACGCTCAGGAAGGGGAAGCGCAGAGACAAAATTCCGCCGAGACAAGAGAACAGAAATAGATAAAATCCCCACCAGCAACGCTGATGAGCGGAGATCAGAAAGGCAGAGGATGAAAGGGCAGGAAACGAGTTTCCCATTTCAGGGCAGCAGGTACCAAAGGCAACAAAACGCCTGGAAAGAGTTTGCCGTGGAGCTACACCGGATCATGGAACGTCTTGCCCATGGAGTTCACAGCAGCCACGTGATGGTAGCTCTACCCAGCTGTCCAGCAACAGCCTACAGGTCACAAAGGGTGTAGGATGACTTTGCCCTTTTCACAGAAGAATCCAGCAAAATAAAGTGGCTTGGCCAAAGTCACTCATAAAAACCATCCAACATAGAATTGGCGTGTCCTGAGAGGTCTCTTTGCTCTCTGTTCTAGCCCCACCACTGTCACATCTAAACGCTGACCTGAACGGAGTCCCAGCTGCCTTTGACCAAGGATTCTGAGGGAACCTAGCTCTTAATTTCCTGTAACAAGGAATCTCAACATGCAATGTCAAAGACTGACTAGGTTATGGACAATGACTTACCCCTCCAGATGTTGGTCTCGAGCAGAAGCAGTTCAAGAGGGCACAAAACAGCGTCAGCAGCTGCCCCTAATCTGGTCCTGATCCGGGAGAAGAAACGCAGATCATGGAAGTTGTGTTTTGCCAGCCTGGAAGCAAACAAAACCATCACCACCCTTTTTTCCAAGGCCTGAACGACTACCGCTCCCAACCGTGTTCACGTGTCACGCACGTGCTGTGCCTGCCGTGAGGAACGCAGGTCAGCCCCAGGCAGGTACATCCCTGGGGCTTTCTGCCACGTGAGAGCATCTGGCAGAGAGGAGCTGGAAGGTCCTCGCTTCCCACGTTCCACAAGGCCAGCAGCAGTTCCTGTGTCAGCAGCTGCTGCCCTGGTGATAGCGGGGACACCTGTCCTGGAGGCACGAGGGACATGCCTCACGTTCCTGCTTTGTTCCGGATCGAAGCTGCGAATCCATTTATACTGAGAAATGAGGCTGAAGAAAGCACGAACACCACGAGGCTGATCAAAGCAGGCTTATATTAAAAAGGTATAAATGAAAATAATCTCTTAAACTGCCCTCTATTTCCTAATCCATGAAGACCCTTTCACTTCCCAAAATCCCACAGAGGACACTGGATTAACCTTTTCTGATGTCCGTACACAACTAGGCAGTACTGTAGTGACAGCGTCTAAAAACCCAAGTGGATTTGGAAGGATAAGAGCGCTCCAGGACAAATAATTATTCTTCCTGAGCTTGTCAAGTGGGCTGAACTCAGGCCTATACTGAAGCTCAACTAAGATCAGTAGGTGAACTACTAAGTTTAAAGGCAGTTTAGATATGCACATGCCAGTTGTAGATGTTGCCAAGTAGTTAGAATCTAGAAAAAACAACACCCTTTAGGTTTTCTCCTATGGGCCTTCTGGAGTTCATCTCCCTTCCTCTGGCCACTGATCAGCCTGTGATGTAACCCACTGCTGCCTTGCTCTAAGCATCTCCACCATCCAGAAAACATGATAACCTGCTGTGCCTGGACAGAGCACGCAGAGAACCTCAGCACTGACACGCAGCCCGCACAGTCGCTCACCACCATGCACTAGAAGGAGTTTTTTTTCGGTTACTCGGTTCAGTGGCTGAACTGCAGTCAGGCCCCACCACACGGTCACCTTTCTAGTGCAGGATCAGGCCCAGTGTTCAAGGGATCCAAGCATTCACAGGGCTACAATGAACCATACAATTGGGCTGGATTCAAAATGTAAGTTAAAAGATGTGTGAAAAGCTCACTGGGACATGACTTGCACGCTGCTTCTCCTACCCCCCTGCCCAGGCCGTGACCGACTTGCCAGTAAATCCATCAGTGCTGAAGAGCATTGACCCGTTGTCCCCTGCCCCCGGCATTAACCACCCTTCCATGTGGTCATTTTCCTTCCTGCTGAGAACCGACTGCAGCTTCCTCTGGGGCCCACCACCACAGCTCTTCAATCAGAGGGCTCTCTACTGAGTGAGGCAGGTCCCTCCCTTCCCCACCATGCTGAGCTCTTTATCTCTGCTGCTCCTGCTGCCCCGGGAAGCTCTGGAACCGGAAAGCAGAGCCAAAGCCCCTCCATGGCAACCCGGCTCTCACCCACGCGCACACACGGCCTTCGCTGTGCTCTTCAGTTAAGGGCAGTAATTCCCCGGGCAGCACTTCTAGGCCTTGCTACGGACACTGAGAGATGTTGTAGGCAACTACCAGTGCTGTGCCAGAGACCGCGGAGGTCACGGCCACGCAGTTTCTTCAAAGGGTCATGGCGAGAGCCTGAATTTGGGGACTAAAACGACAAGGATGTCTGTAAGAGTTTCAGAGTGTTAGCAAGCTGCGGATGAGGACTGAGTGCACTGGCAAGAATCCGTGAAGAGTTTGACCTGGCAGCAGCAGGCAGTGCTGAGGACAACTGAAGGTCAGGATTAAGGGTCACAGGCTGAGCTACTGCTTCTCTCTAACAGCAAAGGATAGCACAGGCTATGGCTGAGGCCTCCAGACTCCTCAGTGGATGTCCTGCTCTCCAGCACTGGTAAGACTAAGCTGAGTGAGGAAGCTCTCACAGCACCTGCTTGAGAAAATGGATTTCACCAGCTCTATGAAGCACCAAACAGGGCAAAAGAGGAGCCAAGGATGCAAGTGTCAAACGCAAGGCTGGAGGAAACAACTTTGTAAACACCTTGTCCCTGCATTCTCCTCCAGCTCTGTGCCTGAACTCTCCACGGTCACTTGGGGCTGAAAATAAACCCAAGTTCTTTTAAACAGAGGCCAGCAACAGAGCTTTCTTTAGAAAATGCAGGTGTGGAATGTGACCTTTTCTCCATGGTGTAGCAGGCCCACGTGACCCTCAAGCAGCTGGTCTGCTGCTAGCAGGGTGCTGCGGCCGGACAACTACAGACACGGTACCTTGAGTAACTCGTTGTCAGAAGAATGGCAGCTTTGCAGACTTAGCCACAGAGCAGGGGGACAAAGGCAGCTGCTGTGGATGTAACACGCCAACACCGTGGAATTGGGCTGATACAGCCAGTGTTCAAAACCCCGCTAAGCATCACACCAGGTAATGTGTGGTCACAGCCAAAATCAGGCTCTTCCTTCTCTGATGAATCAGAGGTAATTGCTCTACATCCTCAGAGTGACTCATTACAAGAAAAAAGAAAACAAAACAACCAACCAAACAGCTCACAGAGCTATTACTCTGTGTTTTCGTGATGTACTTGGCGTTATCCCTGAACTACTCACACAATGCAAAGCTGTGTGTGATCTCAGCAGAAAAGGCCTGTACATCCTTACGCTGTTATTGACCTGATGACACCACGATTTCAAACACCACTCAAGGTGACAGACGTGCTCTGAAAACATCCTATGGGAGCAGCAACATGAGGTGGAAAGAAAAGGGCTCTGTCAGGAGAGGTGTGCAGATACCAAACCACCGAGCGACCCTGCAGCATCGTATCAGATAAACGTGACACAGCAGCTGACACGATACAAGAAAGACTGAAGAATGCAAAGGCGAAGCCACTGCACGCAAGAAAAGCACAGGGAACTATCAGAAGTGACTGGAAGAAATGGGCAGAGATGGGGACCGTGCTTTTTCACCACTGGATCCTGAGAGATAAGCTCTGCTTGAAGCACTTCCGTGGCTTTAGGTTGCAGTGAAGCCGTGCTGAACGTTCCCTCAATGCCTCAAAATCCACGGTGTGACTTCAGCACTGGCTGATGAGCAGCACTTAACGAGGCTCCGCAACACGCTGCGTTAGCGAAACCCCACGGCACGCAGGGACACAGTGCCTGCCAAACCCAGCCCGGCCTTCCCAGCGCTGTCTGCCCTTCACTTTTCCTCCAGCAGTAAAATGTATCCTCAGATTAATGTCCTTTAACGAAACAATCCTCACCAAAACGCAGAGATGAGTGATTTTTGGCTGGAGACAGGAGGTTACAAAACAGAAAGGATTCTTTAGGTCTTTAGGACCCGTTTGCTATGACAACAGGCGACGAATCCTCCTTCCACGCCACACCACCGCTTTCACCACACAACAGCAGGACACGAGTTAGGATTCTCACAACCTGTACCCTACAACAGAATCACAGCCCGGTTGCGGTTGGAAAGGACCTCAGGACATCGTCTAATCTCTGCTCCCAGGACACCGCTGGCTGCTGTTGCCTCCAGGACACGTTACTGGCTCACGTTCAGCCAGGACACCCGTGTCCTTCTCTGCAAAGCTGCCTTCCAGCCAGCCAGTCCCCAGCACGGGGTTATCCCTCCCCAGGGGCAGGACTTGGCGCTTCCCGTTGCTGAACTTCACCAGACTCCTGTTTTCCCATTTCTCCAGCCTGTCGAGCTCCCTCTGAACGGCAGCACAACCATGGGCCAAGTCAACCATTCCTCCTGGTTTTGAATCATCTGCCAACTTGCTGAGGATGCACTGCCCTATCACCCGGGCCATCAACGAAGACGTTAAACAACATTGACCCCACGCTGCCATCGTCACAGCGAAGGCTTTAGGCTCAGCCGTCCATACACATACTTGCCAGAGAAACAGAACCCAAAAAACTTTCCTCTGCCTCCCACATGCAGGGATGGATTTTATTCTGTGCTGTGCCCCAGCACATCGCTTTTGCTGTGTCTGCAACCGGAGCTTGCAAGAGGAATGACACCTTCACAAAAGAGCCATAGACATGCGGCTGAACAAATTAATGACGTTAGGGAACATAGAGAAAATGCATTAAACCGTAAAAGAGGCGAGCTATTTACCACCCAATAACGCACAAACAGCGTTAGCCAACTCTGTACAGAAAGGGGAGCACCAGGGAGGGCACAGAGATGAAAGCAGACTGGAAAATATGTGGGTTTGTTTTGATGGAAACTTTATGACTTGCTCTAGTGTAGAATCAAGTGTGGAAATGACTTCACTGCAATTACATCAAAAGACTAACTAATAATAATAAAACAGAGAAGAATCTGCATTCCTTGTTTTATTAGATGAAAATGCTGATCTGGTTTCAATTATTTAGTAGATTGATACAGTTTTAGCCCATTGGCCATACTGATAAGATCAGACTGCAGATAAATAAAAGAACGGTGAACTGAAAGAACAGGAACCACAGTCCCATCGCTGGTTTCAGGATACGTTTCAGGGTATTTCCTGGCCATTCCAGTACAATTTACATTACGAATTTAGAGCAGAACAACCACCCATTCCAGTGTGTAATTCAAACGGACTACAGGGACTCACATCTCTGCAAGAGTGCAACAGGAGGAGCTGCATTAGTGCTGCAGCACAGTCTGCAGGGCAGTGGAACAGAGCAGCCTTCCCCCAGCCTTTCCCTTGGCTAACATCTGCTTCCTAACTCTTTAATGAATAACAGTAACCCAAACTAACATGAAGGCCAAAAGAATGCTGCATGCTTTAGCGCTAAGAGAGCCATGCCAGTGCAAGAAGTGCAAGATGGCATGGACCCAACATCAGTGGCCTGTCTACACGAGGAGCCCCAAAGAGCTGAGTCAGAAGCACGGCAGCAAAATGACAACCGCTTGTGTAGGCAGTGAAGGAACAAAGACTCTCTGCTCCCGCTGAATCCGAAGGGCTCCACCACCTTTCACAATCAAGTTCTCAGAGGAGGAAGAGAGAAATACACAGTACAGTTCAGAAACTGATTCAGTGAAAAGAGAATAGATACAAGCAGACAACAGTGATTTAGTTCTTATTTGAAGCTGCAATTCCTCATCCTGACACCCAGCTGCACAACATACCCTGGGCCACGCCAAAGACAGAGAGAGGGGAAGAAAAGTCACCGAGAAGACAGGGAAAGAAGTTTTCAGCACCTCTGAGATCAGCGCAACATCAGTTAAAGTATAACTTCGCAGTTCTAGTATAACTAGAACTTCTAGAGCTCAGCATTTTCAGAGTCAGAAATGGTGCATGCGCGGCAGAACTTTGCAGTGGGAGGTTAACTCCAACACCGGGCGAGAGCACGGCTGATGCTGGCTGAGGGCATCACTGTGTCGAGCAGCAGCACAAACAAACTTTGTACGCAACTCTACCCGTTACCTGAAGCCTCCACCACATCACAAAGCCTTGACGTGAGCTTTGGACAGACACATTATTTGTGAAAAATCAATGAACTGTATAAAATGAGTTTGTCAAAAGCACACATGGGGAGATTCAGCTCTTTTACTGATCGGGGAGCGACTGCTGATTAGAGTTTAGATTTTTGAAGTGACTACTGATTTGAAGGGCTTTAAGAAAGCACTGAAAAAATTAACACAGATTAATGGCTGCAGGTCTGACCAGGGAGGAACAGAAAGCAGGGTTATTTGTTGTGCTTTGTCCAGGTTCTTATCACTTCCTGGCAAACCGTGCATTCGCCCAAAGCAGCAACCAGCAGTTTTTCCATCTGTACGTAAACCACAAGACACAAAACCCAAACTCTAGACGTGGCTCAACACTCAACACAACCGCTCTTAGGGCCCAGACCCCTGCCAGTCCCGAGTCCACCTCAGCAGCTCTCTCCTCAGGGGTGTTTCTCACAGCTCGTGGGAGTTTGCGTGGGGCTCCGGAAGCTTATCAGTATCACAGTTCTTGATCAGCTGGAAGAGGAACTCGACCTGTTTCTCGTAATTCTCAACGGAGATTCTCTCATTCAACCCATGGATCCTGGAAGAGAAAGAAGAATGTTTGTCATCCCAGTGTGCATTTGTGACCTACCTGCATATACCCCCCACCCCACTTGCCTGTGCACTTCGTGAGGCGATGCACAGCATGAAAATGCAGCGATATACAGCAAATACCGTGCTGGAAGTGCAACATCTGTTCCTCAGGCCAGCCAAACTCACTGATTTCTAAGGCTCAGAGCACAAAAACCGAGTCTATAGAGTATGTGGAAAAGAAAAAATGGTATTTCAGCTCTCTGCCCATTTCTTGGCCTTTTATGTCACTGTCCTGTACAGCTAGGAGAACACTCCACTCCTGTATCACCTGGCCCTCAATAAAACAGCAAACCCAGTACATGCGAAATAAACGATGATGTTGTTATCACTTTACTGCGGGAAGCCTAACTTCCAGCTTTAAGGAGCCAATAAATTCAGAGCCACATGTGTCCAAACACAGGGATAAATCTCTTCAAAAAGGCCGACGACCAGAACAACACCAGTGCTGCTCCACAGCACTGAATGGGACACCAAAACGAGGTCCTGTTTGCCTCTGAAGGAAAGAAGAGGAAGGGCTCACGCTCTCCCAGTGTAATTATCATCCCCTCTTTGTGCAGCACCCAAATCTGCAGGAAATGGGTGGCCCACCAGAACACGAGGCACCACCACCGCCATGCCAAGGTATACAAGGCTGGGTTTCCTTCTCCTGCCTAACGCGTCTCCATTTGCTCTCTCGCCAGTGCCCGCCCCAAAGAGCTGCCCACACGCGGACAGAACACAGTACCTGGGAAGATCATCTGATTTCAGGAGCAGTGGGTTAAATCGATAAATGGCGTTTGTGACGTTAGTGAAATGCCTGCTGTCCGTGTTTCCAATACACGTGCCTGGAAAACAAACCTCAGGTTTACTTTGCATAAGAGCAGCAGTTTAATGACCCCCCACTTTTCCCAGCAGAAAGGAAAAGCGTCTGATAACAGTTCTACATAACCCCTGGCCACAGCAACAGCAAAAATGACTGGAAACAGTTTACTGGAACATCCTGGAAGAACATTCTCTCCTTTGCAAACAGGAGGAGCTGAACGTACAATTCAGTCGTTCTAAGAAGAGCCATGATACTCGGCCTCCACAAAAGTTCAACCTTCAAACTGCAGCCCAACAAACAGCACAGAGCGAGGAAGGGATTGCAAGAAAGGGAAGGGGCTGGGATCCTACGGAACAATACAGAAAAGCAGGAATGGCTTTGCCAGCTATGAACACAATAAAAGAAGAGCTAAAGCAAGAAGACCTCCTGCTCTCCCCCTCACAATTCCTTTCTTCCCTGAAGAGATTCCTTTGTATGTGCAGAGAGTCAAATCCAAGGCTCATTGTTTCTGCCAGTTTCCTGTTTGCTTTTTTACTTCCACTACCAAAAAACAACATTATAACTTTTAAAACATAAAGAGGGAACAAAATAAAAAGAGGAAAAAACAGCTGTTTCCAGCAGTTAACAGCTGGGGTGGGGAAGTACACAGCAAGTGGAAACAAGTCAATACTGGGGGCTGGGGAGAGAAAAGCAGGGCGGAAGCTGGAGAGGAAACAATCATCATCTGCTTGCTGTTACCTGGGACTACGCTGTCAACATCTGGGAAAGTATCCAGGATGGTTCTTTGAAAAATATGGACTCCAAATGTCTGGTCATCCCACGGACTGATGGGGAGCGGATCAAAGGCCTCTACCACATCGATCTTCACTCTGTCATCAGCAACAGTGTTTCGAACTACCTCTAGCACCTATGGGTAGAACATGGAGATGAAATAAAGCGCACACAGACGGGCTGTGTTTCTGACAGGCTCCATAAAGGAGTAATTCCCAAATCTTCCCCTTCTACTGCTTGTATGGACACAGGGAGAGATGAAAGGACTATTCTTAGACAACGGCCAAGTGCTGCTCTGCTCAGAGCGGGGTGGAGGACAGCAGGTACCTCAGCGGCCGTCTCTGCAGAGTGGATCCGGAAGTTCACAGTTGCTTTTGCAGAGGACGGGATGACATTTACCTAGAAAGAAGGAAGGACAAAACTTAAAAGTAAGTTGAAAACAGATTAAAATGCCAACTTCAAACTCAGAAGCTGCTCAAACAATCCCAGGCCTCAGACTAATGCTTCACTGTTGCCACGAAGCATATCTTAGTGGGAAAGCACCTTATCTGAGTACAGAAAGCATCTCCTTCTGTACTCTGTGTTAAATACCGCAAATCCCATCTACGATACAGACAACTACACAGAGAAATAGTCATCCGTTCCACAAAAATGAGGTTAGCTGTTGTATAGATGTTTTCCTCTGGAGATAAGCCCTCTCCCGTCAGGAACTTTCTGCTGAAAAATTCTAAAAGTTGATGTCGATTTTTTTAAGCAGTATTTTTACTTCATTGTCATAGTACTTTTCCCCCAGTATGACACGTGTTATGTCCCTTAACACATGATGTTACTGAAGACACACAGCTCTTCTTTGCTACAGGCTGAGTATTTATAAATATACCAGAAAAAACGTATAATCTTTAGGAAAAAAGCCAAGAAGCCAGGGTGTCACTTCTCTCCTGACCACTCAGTGTCACTGTTCAGCCACTGCATCCTGTTTTCTTGTCCAGTGATGCATTTCACGTAACAGATTTTTTTCAGGGACACACCAAACAGGCTGTTGCTCATCCAGGGCTACAGTATTTTGGGATAGCTACAGCTCCTTATCGGGGCAAGATCTGGCTGCATCAGCCAGAACCTGTTATCTCTCAGTCCAAGGTGCACACTAACCCCACTCCAACAAGGGTAAGCACCAGATCCATGCTCACAAACACCAGATCCCATCTTGGCTAGGGAAGTGTTTACAACTGTGACAGTTTCAAATATTATCATTGACACTTTGGATGACTGCACAGAAAAAAATCTTCATTGTCCATCCTAACATATGAACAGTCTTACCCACTGGGTTACAGAGATCTTTTAGTGATAGAGATCAGGGAATGCTGAAAGGAGGCAATTTTCAACCGTAGCTAAATCCAAGTCACGTGTGAAGTAAAAATGAGCCTAGTGGTGACGCCACACAGGGTCCAAGACCAGGGCCTGCACTGATCTTGTAACTGGATAGAAGTAAGTGGAAACCAAATATTCTGATGGTCTCATCGTACCCCACGGATAAGACTCAAAATGAAAGTACCTTGATTCCCGCGTTGAACATCGTGACTGCTGTCGTAGTTCGAATCAAGGCATTGGTGGAAGGTTTCCAGGCGAGCACTCTTAGAAAAAAGCAGACACCCCATTTTTCAAAGAGGGTCTTCATCCTTCAAGGGTGAGGGGCTGGGAATGGTCACTGAGGGTGTATTTTCTTACCTGCTGACAATAGGTGAGAATAGCCACAGATTGCTCATGATGAGATTGAGAGGAAACCTGAACTAAGTGGAAGAAACAAAACCACAAATCAGAACGTTTCTAGTTTTCAAGAAGACAGCAACTACATTTGTCTCTGCTTGAAACAGTTACAGCAGAAACAATTATCTGGGCAAAATGCCAGCTTAAGCCTTCTCCTTTCTAGGAACTATGTAACTATGCTCTAAATTCGCAGGCTGGGTTGCTCTTCCCTTACTAATATGAAAATCTGAGAGTGAAATCATAGCTCTTTCCTCACCTCTGATGCAAGGTGCTCCATAGTCATGAGCTCCGGCCCGTGGCCAAACAGATTGCGCAAGGGATTCTGCTCCAGTCTACGGCAAAGCAAATCACCATTTGAAATTTTTAAAATCTCTGACTATTGTTAATACGTAAATGTATCCACGTACTGAAGATGCAATCACACTTTCCCAGTAAGTAAGTCTGCAAGCACAGCTCCACGACAGATTTCTGGGCATTCCAGTCACATAAATAAAGACTTTCTTTCCAGAACAGCTGAAGGAATCCCAAAGCTTGACTCTTATAAAGAATATCTAGAAAAATATCACCCCAAATTCCATCATATCTGGACGTACTAGGTTTTTCTAAACTACATATTTATCGGCCAATTTGATACCTACACAGACACACAACAAGATGATTTACCCAGTCACATTCTGACTTTACACCATGTTTATTGGCTTGGATAATTACAGCCAGAGGTAGCAGGTATGTGCAAAAATCAGTTCCAGAGAAATTCTGCAGTGCAATCAGAACAATTTTGATCGCTGCGGAGGGAATCATTGTAGACGTTATGATGTAGGAATTGTCTTGGGTTTAAAGAATCAACTGACAGTAGAAGCAGTTGAAGTGAAAAGACACTCCAGACACCTGGCAATTGTTCCTGCACTGGGGATTACGTTTCTGCCCTTCAAAGTGAGCTACAAACTTCAATTTCAAATATATAAAGGGAATTAATAAAATATTCTAAATACAAATACTAAAAAAAAGGTCATGTGTGAGTGACTTAGGAGCCTGCTTGCCTGTTAGACGTCAGGGATGCTCTCACCTGGACATTGCTGCTGCAAGGATGCCAATACTTGTCTCCTTAGGAGGAAAGGATGAATGTCCAGGCTCTTTTTCCACAGTGAAGTTCAGCGTTATTGAACCTTTTTCTGTGATAGCAATTCTGGGTAATAATAAACAAATAAATGATTAACACAACTCCAAACACACACACAGATTATAGGTAAAAAGAGCTACTCTGCGTGTTTCTGGTGTTATAAAAGGCACCAAAGCAGCAGCCACAACAAATCCTTAACACAATCTTTAGATGTTTGGAGGAGTGACACCTCGGCTGCTTCTCCAGTGTGCAGACTCTACAGTACAAGTAATATACTCGCGCTGGCTGCGTGGAACATCCTGCTCTGGCCAGCGCACCTGTGATGGACAGCAAGCCACCACTGGAGGTCCTCTGCTTGCACTTTGTGCCACTGCAGAAATCAATTACTGAAAATGCATCACTTTCACGACGGTCCATTGTGTTCTTGCTCACTTACACAGCTACTGGCTTCTCCACTCCCGCAATGATGCCGTCTAGTATTGCGCTGCCCTCGTCTAGCACGAAGGAGAGCTTCACTCCTCTGGCTTCCAGCAGAGCTGCCATCTTCATTGCTCCCTTCCAACCCGACACCTGCGAGAATCCAGCCAGAAACCGAGCGGGTTGAGCCACGTCTTCAGGAAGAAGACTAGAAAACATCTTGCTGTTGACCAGGCTACAATGCAAAGAACGCAAGAAACCCCCCAGAGAACAGCTCTAGAGCAACCTGCCAACGAAAGAATCGTCCTCGCTAAACTCATTGGAGATGGTTAATGGCCTAGCAGCAGCTGAATTTATACCCACACAGAGGAACGCTCACCCACCAGGCACTCAGTGCTACTTTGAATCCTACTCGCTCTCCGACACAGTGATATCTCAGATCTATAAGCTCCACAGATGAGTCGTTTTACAGAGGTATCAATTTTAACTATTGACAATTCTCTGTCTTTATATTTTGAAAACGAACAAACAAAACGACCTCACCTGTCTCTTTGCACCATTTACTAGCGGGTGTACCCACAACAAAAGCAGAACATTTTTGTCAGCTCTTTCCTACCATTTGGAACAACTGTGTAAATCCTAAGGCAGCTTTTCATGTGCTATATATACTCCAAAATGTGACTCCCGCTGCACCTTCCTCGCAGAACAGAGTTTGGTCTAACACTCCGCTGTGCTTTCTCTTTGCTCATCACACCAAACCCTTTGTTAGTGTCACTTCAAGCCAAACAATCAATATGTAACTATGACCACGGGCCCGACACTGCATCTGCCCACACCACCAAGAAAAGCAGGAAAGACTTTCCAGATAAGCAGCGTTTAGAAATTAAGCCTTATTATATACGTGAACAACGCAAACAACTCGTTATTTTGAAGAAATGAAAGAAAATACCTCTTCATCGTGCCCAATACCAACATAGAAAGATCTGCGAGGTCTGTAATTTCTTCTCAGCAAAAATTCTAGTGCTTGCAGAATACCCTGTGGAAAAAAAAAAAAGCAGAAGGCATTGCACTACTCTTGTGTAGGAATAGAATAAATGTAAAAGAACGCAATGTAACGCTAAGGAAATCTGATGCATTCACAGCCCTTAAGGAGACTTTGTCCTGTTCACAGTTCAGCTTTTATTTCTAGAACTCCCACTGACAATATTCATGTTCTCTGGAAAACACACTGCAATATTTTTGATCAATAATGCTTCAGACTTAGTGTGCTACACGGTGTCAGTGCACGGACACAGAACACAGCGTAGGCTTGTTCTTGCTGCTGAAGTCGGTGACAAACTGCACAGGAAGCAGGACAGAGTTATAATTATCCAAGGAATTCACTGTTCCTTTAAGCTGCACGCAGCTTGGCTCTGAGGAGCCACCAAATCCATTCACCAAGCAGTGCGTTTTGTACAAAAAAGGGGCTAAGATGACAGAAACAGAACGAGAAACTTAATCTGAAGGATGAGCAATGAAACCTCCCATTTGCTGTACTATTCCATCTAACTTGGTTGTTTTCAATTTAAGCTAGTTAATTTTTTACATTAAAAGAAACTTTATCACCATTAGAAGAAATTATATCGCCTCTACCTTGTCAGCACCCAGTTTTGCTGTGTTCATTGAAACTGTTGATTTTTATTGTCCATTTGTGGAGTTCCCTGTGCAGTTCACAGCAGAAGGCAGCACCAAAACAAAGGTTTAAATTGCAAGGCTTTGAAATTGGTGATTAAACAACCTATAGAAACTTTCTAGAAGAATGGCCCATGCTGCCATAAGCAGCCACAGCATCTGTGACACCGATTTGCTAAACATTTAAATACAGGGCTGTCCTAGGAGTAAACTTTGCAGGTCACAAGGGACTATTTTCCTTATTAATTTTTCCATCAACCTTTTCTCAAACGAGAAATCCTTCACAGATCAATCTTTTTTTGGTACTTCATCCCTCCCAAATGTACCCGGTACCACAGCTCTTTGTTCCGCCACAGACTAGATAAAAGATACAAGGTTACTTGGATATAATACTAAATAAATATTGTTTATTTTGAAACTCAAGCCTTGCCAAAGGGCCAAATTTGGCTTTGAATGTCCATATGGAAGAAGCAAAAAGTCTATCCCTGATTTCAAACACAGCATTTGACGTAAAATTTAAATACAAGATTTAACCAAATACTTCTGCATCTGTGACTCTGTTTTTCTGTATCTTCTAAGAGTTTTAACTCTGCTTTCTTCAGCAATAAAGACTATTCCACTTCATCTGTAGGAAAAGTTGGGAGAAAACTGTAGGGCTTAGGAATTTATCACTAACATCCTGCATTTAAAGAGAGGCAAGTGAGGGAAATTTCAAGAGAACAGATTCCTCCAATCTGCCTTTTCCAGGCTCTGTAGCTCTCTGAAATGTTATTACCAAGAGGACGTACTATGGCAGAGTTTTTGTTATCCAGCGTTCCTCGTCCATAGATGAAACCTTCATGCTCTGCAGCTGAGAAAGGAGGGAAATCCCAGCCCTCCGGGGGAGCAGGCACCACATCCATGTGCGCAAGCAGCATATAGGGCATCATTTCAGGGTCAGAACCCTGAACAGTAAAGAGATGGCTGTATTTCCCAACAATTTCGTGTTGAATGAACTTTGAAGAAAATACAGTCGGGAAGACTGTTAAGAAAAAAGTTAAAAAGCACGTGAAAGAGAAAAATTAACAATAATGTCCAATTTTATTGTTATATACTCCACAAAGTAGTCATCCATTCAGCCTCAGGGGGAGCACTGTAAATAAGACCGATCATAACAAGCTTCCTTTGGGAAGCAGATGTTCAGCTTCATTCCCACTCTCCTACCAACCCACCTTACTTTCAGACTTTTCTGAGCATAACCAGGAACCGCTGCTCACCAGTGCTGCTGCGGGTTTGCAGGTAGCGACAACAGCACTGCCAAAACAGCGGGCTGAAGCAGGGGTAGTCTTCCTTTTTTATTTTTTCTTTTTGTTTTAATGGCAAGGTCATTTAACCATCTCAAGGACCAAAACCCACCACTGCAAGAAGACATTCGAACCTCCTCTGTTTTAGCTTTGGGCACCGCTACACCAAAGTAAACTGCTGCAGAGGTGACTTACACTTGCCATTTTTGCCAGTCCTTTCTTGAGGAAAAATAAAATAAAAATCTGTTCCACCATACTCAAGAACCATATGCGCTCTCTTCAATTTGTTTATGAAAAATTGAGCAGTAGAGATGGCTAAGAATGAAAGTTTTGTACCTTGCTGAATATAATTCCCGAATTCTGCCATGGCGGTTGTATTCAAGTCCTCTGGAGATATGGAAACAGTTGGGATTTTAATAGCACCTTCAGTGAAATACAAAAGGGAAACCATTTGGCACTGAAATCAAACAATACTTGAATGGCAGTTCAAAAGGGAAAGTAATATTTATGTTCCTGGGTAATTTCTAGGCTTCAAAGATTATTTCACAGGATAAAGATTATTTCACAGGCCACTACCAAAAAACACTGATATATGTCAGCTGAGCTTTTTGCACGCAGCACGCCGGCATTTCTGCCAAGCTGTTTCTCTAGATACTTAACTCCATTTCAAGTGTTGAATGATATTGTTAGAAATGCTACTGCCCAGAAGCAGCTGCATTTTGCTCAAGTGACCTGATTCCTCATAGCCATGAGCTATTCTGGCAGTTGAAGGTTCTTTTTCAGAAGCCAAGTTGTGATGGCAAGATTGTTATAACACCTTCTTTCACACTCCTCCAACCTATTAAGATATATAAACAGACAGGTCTTTTGTTTGTCCTTCTAATTGGCTCTGTCTTTTAAAGCAAGTCAGACAAGGCTGCTCTCCAACACCGAGTCACTCTCATGCAAAACAAGGGTATAACTTAGGAAAGGCAACTGTGACTGGGACTGAGAGCATCTGTCAAGGGAGGCTGCAGATTCTTTTAAACATGTTATTTAAGAAGAAACACAAAAATAAGGATCTTTTCCATCCTTGCACTTTCCCATTAAAAACACAACTACACAGAACTTGCTAGGCAGTAAATCTTACAAACCAGCAATATACGAGATTTATGGAACCCAACCCTTCTCAAACAGTCCGGAACTATCGCTTCATGCCAGACTGTGGTTTCCTGCCAACCCTGAAGCGATCTAAATATCCTCCAAGTCTTCTGCAGAAGACTGACAGAGAGCACACAAACACCACGACTTGTTACAGACAGGCTGCCTGCAGTGAAGCGGTGTGCAAGGTCTCAGCCAGGAAGAAAGGGAAAAACAACCTGACAGTGATTACCCAGAGGACAGAGACGTCCAGCAAATGCAGCCACAGGGTGCTCAGAGATGTCTGTGGGTAAGAGAGGGGAACACTGGAGGAAACACAAGAATAAAGTTCGTTTTCAGAGAATAAACAACAGTTTTCCTCCAAGGGGAAAGCAGCTGAGTAATTGCCACAGAATCACAGGCTGGTAGGGGCTGGAGGGACCTCTGGAGATCATCTCATCCCACCTCCCTGCTCCAGCAGGTCACCCAGAGCAGGGTGCCAGGGATCGTGTGCAAGCACCTTTGGAATCTCTCCAGAGAAGGAGACTCCACAACCTCTCTGGGCAGCCTGGGCCAGGCTCCGACACCCTCACACCAAAGAGGTTTTTCTCGTGTGCTCCGGCGTCCTTCTCCACTGCTTCCCCGCTCCCACCCGTGCCCCACGGCCGGCCCCTGCTGCCGGCCCCTCTCCCTGCGGAGCGGCCGCCCCAGCCCCAGGGCGAGCTCGGGACACCCCAGGCACGACTCCAGGGAAACAAGGGGCTGGCAACGACCGGGGAGGGAGGGTGGTGGAGGGGGTCACCCAGGCTGCAGGCCCCGCGGAGGCCCGGCGGGCCGGGCCCCCTCACCT
>VZZY01008462.1:578196-640340 GCA_013400335.1 Eurystomus gularis | reverse complement strand
CGCCGCCCGCTCCCGCCCGCCATGCCCGCCGGACTCCGGCCGCCACACCGAGCAGCTGACGGGTGTGGCCGAGAGCCAATCATCACGCACCCGCCCGGGAGGGCGGCCAATGGGCTGATCGGGCCCGCCCCCTCTGCGCAAGGGCTCATGGGAGCTGTATTTCTGCGCCGCCGCGCAGACAAAATGGCGGCGTCTGGCGGGGAGGACCCATCAGTTCTCCCTCTTCTCTGTGATATCCGGCGTTTCTCATCTTGAGGGGACGTTTAGGAGCAGTGTCGAAGGGTGTGTGATGTCCGCAGCGGCAAGCAATAGTGGGAATGTCCCCTCAGGCTGGCTTGGGCCCTGCCTGGAGCCCACTGGGAGGTTGGGAGCGCAGGGCCTTAGCATGCGGCTCCTAAAATGATGAGGTGCTTGGTGAGGAAAGGGGTGTCCGTGAGGAATAACCACCCCCAGGCTCAGTGGGGCCATAAATGCGACAGGAGGACGTCAGTCACTCAGGACTAGGCCAAGGGGAAGGCCTGAGTCGGGCACAGCGCTGAGTTGGGCACAGCCCCGCTCCTGACAAGGGTTTAAATCCGCCTGGTTTTCAAAACACGTTACTTCTTGCCTGGTTTCATCAGGGAGCAGGATGGGAAAATTGTTCTTCCGTCCTTAACAGCTGTATTGTACGGAATTTGAAGATTTACCCCATCTTCCCATTGCACAAACTGTACCAAGATGCTTAATACCATCTGGGAGCTGCCACAGAAAGCCTGCTCTCGAATCAGCAGAAGAAGCAGATGATTGTTCACACATTCTTTATTATCAAAAAAAGAATGAAACCAATATTAAATTAAATAAATTACATTTCTGAGCTGGTTTATACATCATGCATTTGTCATGTAAGGCTTCAGAGCCATTACACACCAACGTCACTGGTACTGTAAGAGCAATAAAGGGACACTGAACATTAAAATTTTCCTACCCCAGCATGAACTTGAGCTTCCCTAATTCTCTTGAGCAGGCACTTGGAAATTCGGACTGAAATGGCCATATAGTGCCTCCAGCAAGGCCGTTTGCCCAGTGATGTTATATTTATTGCCAGAATTGCTCCATGGCTACAGAAATGAGGTCTCCTTCTTCCCGGGTCACCGAGATCGCAGAGCATATACTTGCTGCTGCCACTTTCAAGCTGTCTCTCTTGACATCCCATCCATTATGCTCGCAGGAACTTCAAGAAATACAATCTATTTTTTATACATGGTCTGTTGCTCTGAGGCTTCCTGCGTTTGGCCTGTCAGGCCCTGAGACTGAGATCAGCCTCCTGTAATTAACACTGAATGAAGACCTGGAAATTGGAATTTTCCTCATTTAACGTGATGCCACCTCAGAGATACAGAAATATTGATTAGCTGCTGTAGGAGAGTTTCTTGTTCCATCACACCAATTTCTTTGTTGCTTTTTCCAAGCCAGCGAGTAAAAGTAGCACTCAGGCAGTAACAAAAGACCGTGAGTAATCATCCTCAAAGATAATTTAAGAGAATTAATCTCTTGATTTTACCTTATAGAACAAGCTATACATGGTTCTGAAAAAATCACTGCTGAGATTAAAATAATAACTTTAGTTAGTAGGTTTTTCCTTTTGGAAACTAACCTCCTTTGGTTTTATTACTCTCTCCTGCACCACATAGTCAAACTGAGGTAGAGAAATGGTGACTTAGTTAATGAGGTGTTGCATAAAATCAAACTGGCAGGGCCCTGATGTTGTTTCCTTTAATGGTTGTCTACCTGTGATGGTTCATGAAGCTCTATTTTCCTTAAAAATGGGACATCTGGGAGCTGTAGGAAAGCTTTCCCACTTTCTCTCCCCAGAAAGCCGTCTAGCAATCTGCTAGCGAATCAGCTCAATAATGTATCTGCACTGCAAAACTGTACATTAAAGCTAGCTAATATTTTTAATATCTTAGAGTAATAAAATAGAAATAACTTTAAAAATATAATTTACTTTCATTATTAAGGCAACTCTTTATTTTTTTTGCATTCATGGAAAGATAACAGACTGTCCACTTTTCCTTCCATTACTGTTCAGTTTCTCTTGTTGAGTCTTGCATTTTATCCCAGTGCTGGAAATATTTGGTAGGAAGGTTTGCAATTGGGACAAAAGCAATCGTTTTCATTGCCATTGAAGACATGCCAGTATGTGTCTTTAGCTTACATTTTTTATAACCTTATTTTCATAAAAGCCAATTGTGAGGTTGAAACGGTTGAAAAAGGAGGTGTTCCTTTAACCCTTGGCTTACACTTACATTTTTCAGGCTTTATACTGTCACCTTGTTATTACTGTCACAACATCAGCACCGGGTAAGAAGGGAAGGCATCAGAAAAGGAAACTAAAATAGCAGTTGTTATTAGCATCACTCAAATATAAAAGAACGTCAGGTTTTTAGAGATGATGAAGATCTCAGCTGTCTGTCTGTGGGTTAGTGAGGCAGGCATGCTTGCCTGGGAGGTAGATGGTCCTGGTAGTATCAGTCTGTGGTGAATTTTAGTGAAAATCTTCACACATGTAGTAGAGAATCGTTACGGAAATCTCACATACTATACAAGAGCCTTCTCTTGCTGCACAAGTGACCATTTGAGAGCTTGTCACTGGCAGCCCTGCATAGCACAGGGTGTCACTTGGGCTGTTCCCTAGTTGCAAGCATAAAATACACTCACATTTCAGTTTTACAGTAAAACATTTCAGTTTTACTGCTCTGGGTCAATGGCATCATGAAAAGTGTGGAGACAGGGCTTCCTTCCCTGTACCCGAATTTGCTACTTGTAATCAAAATGATTTGGGAAAAACGTCTTTCCCCAAAACGCTTATCTGTGTTCTGGACTAAATCTTTTCGTTGCTCCAGTCAACAAGAAGATGGGAAGAGTCCGGACACATTCACAGTCTAAGAGCCTCGTCTGGAGCGCCGTTTAGTCAGTAGAAAGATCCCTAAAAAGCCTCAGAAGGGGTTTGAACTGGACCCTGGGTCTTTTGAACGCATACTCAACCCCCTGGGCAGGCAGGACACTGTGTGTGTGTAACACGCAGTAACAAGGAATTTGCATTTCTGGTTACAAACTAGTCCTATTAGTAAGAAAACCAAAAAGTGATGCAGACAGTAGCCCTACGGAGATAGAGTACCAAGGTGTTTGGGGTCTCAGAAGTACAGCGGTGGGGTGAGGCAGTGGTTTCAGGGTCGCAGAGAGATCCGTGCAGGGGGTCACGGAAGAGGTGCCACAGGGAGGGCGGCGGCGGTGGTACACGGACATGAGGGGAAATTCGGGGAGCTGCCCTCACTGTGCAGACACCCCGGAGGTCAGTGCACATTTTAAGACGCTACCTTACAAAGCTGCGCCGCTGCACCTTGCAGGAGTTGCTTTTGCTCGTGAATCAAAGCCATGAAAGGCTCCTAATATTTGCCTGTATTTCACTTCATCAAGAAAAGAGGGAAAAGAAAGAAGGGGGTGCCCAGGTTGCGTAATGCCTGTGTGGGCAGAAGGGTGCGATTGTGTGAGACAAAAGAGAGCGCTTGGCAATAATGACTAAATCGTCCCATGCGCTAAGGCACCTGCCTTCCAATGAGCACGCTTCTCTTCTGTAATTAATGAGATGGCATTTCCTGAGTTCCTGCTTCCGTAGATTTCTGCTGCCTGCTCCAGAGTCCGTTGCTCTGCATACCAGAAGTAGAGCAGGAGGGAGGGAGGAGTTTATCGGTTCAAGAGGTGTGATGGCCTCTTGCTTTGCAAACTTATTGCATCCCCAGGTAGAAGTGCAGCTCTTCATGGAGGGATGGAAGAGAGGAGTCTGTTCGGGAGGGTTTGACCACACGCTGATGCTCCCTGCGGGCTCACAGAGCTGTCTGGGCCTCTGAGTGGAACATGCTTCCAAACATCTCCTAAAGGGCACACAAGGCATGCTGCGTTAGGGCCGATGCCATGGCACGAGCCCAGCAACACAGCTCTGGAGTCACTCGGGCACACAGAGAAACACCACCAGAACCTCCAAACCTCCCCAGCCCTCCTCCCTAAGGGAATGCTGGTGGTGGGGAGGTTGCTCTGCGCCCAGCTGTGTGTGGATAGCATGTGGAAGGTCTGCACTGGAAGGTATCGCCTTCCAGGGACCTGGGTGCAAATCGCTTCAGCATTAACAAGGTCTGTGCTGAAAACTTGACTGCTGACCCTGCTTTTGGGGTAAACCTGGTTCTCCGAGTTCATCCCAGTGGGTGGAGGCCACAGATCTGACTGTCAACCTGAGCTCTGTGGCCTGGAATGGATGAAAGGACTCCCCTGAGGGCTAGTCTGGCTGCTTCTTCACCCCAGCCCCTGCTAGAGCTCCTCATGAGAGAGATTTTAAGTTATTTTTGCAGCTACCTTTTCAAAGCACTACTGTTGCTAGCAGTTTGCCTGGCAGTAGTGCTGGGGACTTCCCATCTAATCAATCCCAACCGTGACTTCTGATTTCCACCTTATGTCCACAGCTGAAGAAGTGATCCCTGGCACTAGGACTAACCTCCTCCAAGTTCTTGAACTCTGCAGTGCTTTCATCCACAGACTCGTCATAGATGGAGAGCTCTGTCTGATTCGGCTTCTGTGCAGGGAAAAGTGAAATTCACAAATTAGCAGAGTGCAGGGTTGAAAGAAATGAAAAAAAAATTATTAACCCAGGCTTAAAACATCACACATACTCCGAGGGAAATGCCCAGGAAGAAGGGGCACAGAAGGAGCCCTGTCTTAATTGTTTATCTCCTCTGACTGAGCTGACGTTTACGTATCTCTGTGCCAGGATACGAGATACCTTAACTTATTCTCAGGAACTAACACTGCCCTGGTTCCAGCTCTGGTTATCTTGCAATACACCAACCCATATTTGAGGAAGCAGCCTCTCTGACCCTGCGTTGTCAGCGTGTGCCACATTCCAGCCCTGGTCTTTTCTCCTCACACCACGTGAAGCATTCACAGATGCTGGGGCTATTCAAGGACAGGGGCATGTGCTTTACTTTCCTTTCTAAGGAATTCTACCTTTATGTGCAGCTGCCTGTTCCAGCCAGCACCAAAGTGAGGACATAGTTAGTGCTGGAGCAGCTCTTTTGGCTTCTCCAGGCTGGGTCAACATTCATCTCCCAGCTAGGGGTTTGCAGAAGACATTTCCAAATTCCCTTTGAAATCGATTCAGTCAGTAGGTGCTTGGCCCATACGTGAGAATTAGGAGATGAAATATTTTGTTGGATTTAGACCTTTACCACTTGAGATAAACAAGAAACTTTATTAGGTGCAGTATTGAGTTGTTGTTCTTGCTTTGTGCTGACGCAGCGTGTGAGCCTAATAGTACAGGACTGTGAGCTGGAGAAAGATAGGGGAGCAAATTTACCTCTTCTAAGATGGGCGGATGGACAACTTCTTTGATATTTGCCAGCGCAAACAAAACAGCATCGTGGATCGTCAAGAAGATGTGACTTCTGTCCAGGCCTCCTTCCTCAAAGACTCCTCCTGTGCTAATGTCATTGTACACCTGAGCTGAAGAAAGAAAAGACATGTGAACAAGAAGGAAACCAAAGAAAGAAGCCTTTGAAGGTGTGCATGGCTGGTGGTCTTCTGAGCTTAAGCAAGGCTGGGATGCATGGGGACAAAGCAGGTTTGCTGCAGAAATGAAGAGTGTAGGGGTCTGTTTTTCTCCATGCTAAATGTGGAGATGTTCAGTCATATCACTTCCCAAATAAAAGGACCTACTTCACACACAGAACAGTGTTTCTCTTCCCTTTCGTCTGTTCTCTACTTTCATCTGGTCTGGTTTGGTCCAACAAAAGGCTGACAGCTCGCACGTTTTGCATAAAGAACACAAAAAGATCTCCTGCCTGTCAGGAGCCCATAGATGGGGGAAGGTGACATGGAAATGTGTTCTTCCTGGATTCTTACCATGCACGTTTGCCAAGAACACTTTAATCCCAATCTTCTGATAACTGGAACACAACTAGAAGGGATGAGAGGGGAGAGAGCATTAATAACACTGCTGCTCCAGCTGTGTGTTTATACATGAAGTCTTTTATCGGGGGCTTTACATGTGTGCTGGGGATGCTGAAGGACAAAGCCACACACGCCTTCTGTTGGGAAGGGTAAACAACTTTATCTGAGCTGCCTAAGAGAGTAGGAGGTACCTGGGTGATATGTTGCTTGGCCATGTTTGTAGTGCAGAACTAACCTTGCCCAGTGCTTTTGTGCCCATGAGGTCAACAAAACACACTCCACTCATGTCTAAGATGATGGTGTGGAAGCTGATATAGGGCGGTGCTGTCATCGTAGGGTCAACGTCTGCTGTAGGCACGACACTGAAAGTGCTTCCTTGCAGAGTAGTGGTGCTGCCCAGCTCACTGGAGGTGTGCATTTGCCCAGCACTGTTGGTAGGTGGACGGAAGGTGACGTAGGAGACGCTGGCACCGTTAGCGGTTGTCTGGTTGTTGTTGGTATCTGTTGGAGAGGTGCTTTCAAAGTCTTTCTGGAGCTCTTGCAAAGACAAGGTCTACAGCAAAGCAGAAATGCACAGTTCAGTGCAGGGCACAACTGACGGGGGAACGTTCTTCAAAAGGGCACTTTTGGACTGTAACGCTGGCAGAGGTGCATCCTTAGAGAAAGAGGATAAGCCCAGTTTCTAGTAGACTGTTCACCTTGTTTCTGTCCTAGCCATCTCTACGGCTTTCTTGCTCCTAGCCATCTCCAGTTTTCCTGCATCTTAAGGTTTTGGTTATTGGGGGGAATGGAGATGTGGGTGGGAAGGAAAGGAGGCAAGAGGTGGTAAATGTGGCTAGGAAGCCAGTGCAGAAAATCCTGTGTCAAGAGGAGCTGTTTGATGGGGTCTTATTCACCAGCACAGGAACCCAAAACTGAGTTACCTTGTTCTGCCTCAGTAAGAATTTCGGTAGCTTTGTTGGTGGTTGTGCTGTCCCCTTCTCCTGCCGTTTGACATATTTCTTCCTGGCTAAGTACACTTTACCAGGATCCACCCCGGTCTGTGGAAAAGACAGAGAGAGTTTTCTTTGAAAAAGTCTGCCCAGCCCCATAGTCAGAGGCTGCTCTTTCTTTCCTGCTATTTCCCAGCCTGTGGCATGTGGCACCAGCTGTAGACCGGAGTGAGGTGACCCTGATGGCAACCAAACAACATCTTCAGTAATTCAGGGTACCTGCACGTGCAGAGAGGAGAGACTTGCAGTAGCAGGATGACCCTGCTTTGGCAGAGCTTGGAGGAGGATACCTGCCAGGCTTCAGGCATGACCTCTCCAATGAGGTCTACAAAGTCTTGAAGATCAGGGAGAAATGGGTGTAAGAGTAGAGGATGGATGTGACCATCCTTCATGACCATCCTTGGCATAATTATCTGCACACAGCAATACAGGAGGGAGCAAGGGCGGGCTGGGATCGGCTGCAAGCAGCCAGTGGTTAGGGAATCGCTCACCTTGGCTATAATCTTCTCGCGGAATATCTCTGAGTTGGCAAAATACAGTGGCGAGCAGTAGGTCACAATTTTAATCCCATTAAGTTCATGTACCTGCAACAGAGACGAGCTCAAACCAGGCTTGACAGGGGGTGCAGGGTGAGTTTGGGCAGCAGATAACTGAGAAGGTCCAACTGAGCAGCAGGTCTTCTGCTACCCCTGAAACATGCAGCAAACAACCCCTCTCTGGGACAGAAACATGGGCTAGAGCTTCCTGGTCACATCAGGTACCCGTGGCAAAGAACAGCATTTTCTCTGAGGGTGTTTTAGCTTCTGCTTACCTTGCTGTAGGCCTTAGGGTTCTTGTAGATGTCAGTGGAAGTTGCTTGGCCCAGGGCAGAGCCGTTTCGGCTAGGAGGAAAGAAGCGATCAGAGTTAAAGTTGCAGGGAAAAGAAAACTGCTTCGCTTCACATTCCGTACTAGGATTTGAAAATTTGCTCTGTGAAAATACTGAGATTTCATCCCTGCAGAGTCTGCAGGGCAAGATAGAGTCAGCAGTTTGAGATCCCAGGCTGGGAAATATTAATAAAGGGCTTTGATGGATTAAAAATGGTTTGAAAACTTCACGCCAGCCTCTGCACATCGACAGGGCTCTTTCTTTTGACGAGCAGGATTTTCTGCTGGGAACTATGCGGGCAGCTTTTCGTGCTGAAGTCAAATACCTTCCGACTTCCCCCTGCCTTGGGATGTGCACATCGGTAACCGTGCGCAGGAGTGGGAATGCAGGCTGTAAATTAGCGCCTGCCATTCCTGTCTGCACATTCCAGGGGCCAAGGAGGACACCTGCACTCCCCCAGGCTCCTGCCGCACGTTCCTTCGAAACATGGGCCAGAGGGCGGTTATAAAAATAATCTGTCATCTCTTCTGCAACCGGGAGATATTCCGTCTCTTTCAGTTTTTGTAGCTACACCAATACTTACAACTGGGTATGGAAAACCACAACCAACACGGAAAACCCCACGCCCACAGCGACTCCGTAGGGAAGGCTCAGGAAGAAAGCGGACAAGAAGCTCACCAGCCAGACCAGCTGCAGAAAGAGAAGATCAGGTCATTTTTACTGTACTGTGCTGATGGATGGAAAATGGCTCTGTGCTGATATTCTGGGCCCAAAGAACTACACAGGATCAAAAGACCAAGACCTAAATCCTGCAGCTATTCTAATGATACAGTTTATTGCATGCTTTCGTGTGAAACATCATCGCTGGGAAGCTTGCCAGAAGCCCCAGTTTTCCAGATATATAAGCAGCCAGTGTGTTTCTTCACAGCTGCGTGAACACCCGCAGCACTCACTCAGATCCAAAAGAATCAGACCAGCTAGTCAAGAAAAGGCTCCTGCAGATCAGCCCATCTGCTGCTCAGGGACTGCCCCCAGCCCCGAGAAAGCTCCTGCTGTCAGTCAGAGCGTTTCAGGAGGAATGAGTGTCTATCTGAAAAGCATCCGAGCACCCGCTGTAGATGATCTGAACGCAGAGCAGATTTGATGGCGAGGTGTGACGGCACACCAAAAGCTGCTCCAGCTCTCAGCCCAGAGCTCTGCTGTTTGTCGTTTTTATACGTTAGCACTTGAGCATCTCCCTGCAGGTGGAATTCACCCTGCCAAAGCGTATAAACGTGAGAATCATTATTAGGTTATTATATCCTCAAGACTAATAAAACCTAACATTGACCTTGGTTACTTCATTGTCATAATTTATATGCATTGTGCATATAAATGGCAAGTCAGAGCTTCCCTCCATCCAGACTTCACACTGGGCTGTGTCTGTGGAGCAAGGTTAGCACTGGAACACAACCAGACGTGGGGTAATGAATGCTCATTGACCTGACATCACCCAGAAATGGTGTTCCCCATTTTGGGACAGGATGCTGAATCTAGTTCAAATTCCAGGGAGATTAAGGTCAGGGGCAAGCAGTTCACTCCATTGGCATCTGCCTGGTCCCCACGCTCACTGCACCTCTGGGCTCTCCGTGGTTGCTGGTAGCAAGAACTTTGTTCCAACAGCTCAGTGGAGACACAGCACAGCTGGGATGGTGGGTCTGGCTGTGCCATGGAGGGCAACGGGGCAAACCAAAGAGGTTTCTAATGGCTGTTCAGCACGTCTGGCACAGACACTGGCAGGGTGTTCCCCAGACCATGCATCTTCACTCAGTCCGCTGTCCACTCGGATATCTGCCCAGACTTTGGGCTGTGGAGCTCACGAGGCCAGTCTATTCTCCCCTCTACAAGCTCTAATAAAGGGCAATAACTTCACCTGCCCTTACATGAATGAGCTGACAGAGACCTTCCATCCTACCCATGAGGCATCAGCAGAACCCATTCAGGGGTGTGCTTAAATTGCCATAAGTGATTCCCGACAGAATCACATCTTCCCATGGGCATCTTCCCTCGCATGTTTGGTCCACTCCATCTGCTGGGCTCACTCCTAAGCATGGACCATTTTTTGGTAGCTCATGCTCTGTGCTGGAGTGTGCCTTCACATCATCATCACATCCCTGTGAAATCTCTGCCTGGACTGATAACCCATCTCTTCTCCAGCACGTGTTTGAACAGTATTTTGGGAAAGCTCTTGATGACTCAGGTCAGCCCCTTTGGACTCCTGATTTCTCCGATAAGGTGGTTTGTCGGGACCTGACAGGATATTGGCTCCGTGTCCACACACACCACTCAGCCGTGGGAGTCCTGTTCAAACACTGTCTTTTTATGTCAGACATTTCCAAATTCCGTTCTCACTCCCCCGCACCCCCTGCCTGGGTTTATACATCAACCAGTGCCTGGAGTCCTTATCGCTGTGAAGGGCTCTCCTCACCCTGAAGGGCTATTGTGTGAGTTTTTAAGTCATGACTCCTAGATATTGAGCAGGGCCGGTTTGGCTAGTTCTGGGCAAACAGGCTCCCGCAGTTGATTGGCATTTAAACAGAGCAGGTAATAGTTCAGGCCTCTCTGATATGTGCGTGAAGCATGATGGTGCTCAGCTGGGCAGGACGGGCTCCGCCGCTGCTTGGGACATCGTTGACGAGGGGTTGGAAGAACAATCGCACTGAGAGAGTGAAACCCACCTTCTGTAGGGGACTCAAACCACCCCCCTGCCCAAAACCCTGCCGGGGTCTACCCTGCTCACCCTACTCTACCTCACACAGCCGTGGAGGAAAGTGGGTGCCTCCCACCCATGCCCAGACACTCACACAGTCCAGCTTGCTCTTCTTCCACAGGTAGAAGGGATCGGCCAGCTGCTTGAGGGAGTTTTTCAGGTTCACGGCGATGAGGGCTCCCAGGACAGACTGTGGAGGAGAGAGGATCGTATCAGCTGGGCCGTGGATGTGCGGTGGGGATGTGCCGTGCTTTGCAGCAGGTGCTTTCTGCAGGGTCTGCCTGCCTTGGTCCAAGGGAATGGGAAAGGGTGATGCTGACAAAGATCTCACTTGGATCTGAGCATGATAATTTTGACTATTCTTGCTTCTAGAGACTCAGTGCAGACAGGACCCCAGGCCAAGTGCAAACCGTGCAGCGCAGCCGTTTGCATCAGGGGATTTTGGAGCAAGACTCTGCCTTCACTTGGGCGTGTAGAGTATGTGACGCAACAGCCACGCTGTTTGCACAGATGTTTGCGTTACCTTTGGAAGAGGTTCGAGGTAGATCCCAAGAGCCAGCATGGTCACCATAACCACCAAGGCCACAAAGAAACTTGCCACCTGCGAAACAGTAATAAATAACTTCAGCAAACGTCAAGGTCTTCCTAAACCCCCTCTGGGTCTTTCCTCTCCTGCTGCTTCAGCCAACGGCACAACTGGTCACTGCAGTGTCTTACGTGAGCAGAGGATCGCCTCTGAGAAGTAGGCTAGGATTTTACAGATCTCACAGATAACCCCAAAATTCCCTCCCGTGGTAGCTCTGCTCAACTGGGGGAGCCAGGCTGAGAATGTAGATTTACAGCCCTACATATGCGACCAACCCAAAGAACCATCCAGGGAACAAAATGGGATTGGGGAGGGAGGAAATTCTGCTTTAATGACAGCAATGTGAAGCACTTGTCTATGGAGCTTCTTCAGACAGGAGGGGTTTCTGTTCAAGTAGGGTCATGTAGGGAAGAGCGGAGGAGAAGGTACTAACTTGTGATTTCCCTCCTGCCCCGTCGACGGCGAGAGTGACGGAGAGAGCACAGCAGATCACGTGGATTTTGAAGAAGGATCCAAAGAAGTTGCTGCAGCCCAGGGCCAGCATTTCCTGTGGAGATGGAGGAATATGGTCATCAAAAAGGAGAGCTGCCTGTCCTGCCCTGCCAACGCGTGGGAGCTGCCAGGCAGGAAAGCAGGTGCCTGAGTCTGGGGTTTGTGTGGCCAGGGAAGGGACCTGGGTTCCCTGCAGAGTGTCCCAGACCCCTTCCTTCCAGCAAGAGCTGGGCTCTGGTATAGCAGGGAAACCTGGAAGCATAATTCCACATAAACACGTTGTCACCTGTTGACACACTAAGGGCAGGGCTTCATGTGGTATGTGTGGCTGTTGTTGAAAGCTGCCACTGTGCCCGTGATGACGAAAGAAGATTATTTAATGTCCTGCCTCTCACAGTATCTAGGTGACACACCAGGAATCCAGGTCTTTCTCTGCTCAGTGAGGAATACATGTGCCTCGTTCTGCTCCAACAACCTGCAAAAATGCTGCCTGCGCCAGCGCTCGGAGTTGAAGCCTCACATTTGGAGGAAGAGCAAAGCAGAGAGCTCAACCTAAGGCTTGGTTTCCTTTTGCAGGCTCTCTCCGAACCATGGGAGATGGATCTGTATTGTCCTTTTGACCCCCACATGGCAAGCTGCCACGTGAGCCTGCTGTTTTAAGTAGAGCATGTTTGAAAGCTTCCCATTCATGCAGCGAGGTTTTCCTGTCATGCCTGAAAGCAAGGGGAACGGTCCTTGACCAGGCGTTACCTGGTTGGGGTCCACGTCATAGCCATGCTTGGCTGCCAGCGTTCTCCCCATGGCCAGGTTGATCACGTAGCTCACGATGGCGAGCGAGAAAGCCGTGCCGATCATGTCTTTCCACTTGTTCACCAGGGGCAGGGTGGGCGCTGGGAACCTGCACTCAGAGCGGAGGTGAGAAGCGGTTGTGACACTAGTGTCCAGGGGCTGGAGAAGTGGGTGAGGAGCTTGTGTGTTCAGGAATGACATAATCCATGTCTGCACTGTGGGCAGCTTGGGTGGATGGTGGCAGTTGTGTAAGAGGGTGCAGCAGTGCTGCCTGGCAGTCCTGGAAGGGGACTGTCATCCATACAGCAGGGAAGAGTGAGGTGTTTTCCAGGCTGCAGGAGGAGGAGGAGGAAGGAAAATGATCAGGAAGTTGCATCAGACATGCACAAGCACTTACCCCATGCTGATCTTCCCAACTACCGGCATGCCATATTTCTCGGGCATGTCAAAGCTGCCAGAGATTGCTGTCGCAACTATTACCTGAAAATACAGAGAATAAAAAAGCAGTAAGTTGAAAGAGCATGAGTTCTCTCAGGTACATTAAACTCCATGCGCTCCTGAGGCTGACAGTAGAAAAATAGCACCAATTAGGGCTAGGAAAGGAGAGGACCTTCCCAGGAGAAGTCATGTTCTTCATCCTCAGCATCACCAGGATGCGTGTACAGCCTAACAGGGATGAGGTATTCTCCAAGAGGATGGCCCCATTTCTGACCCCAAGCCGCACCATGTTCACTGTGTAGATGCTCTACATGATGCTCTGCGAGCAGAAGTGGGTGTCCCAAGGCTGTAAGGTGAGGGGGGGGACTATCCCCTGGAGGGTCCGAGGGACAGCTCATGTGTCACTTACGATGATGATCTCCATGGGAATGGGCATCCGGATCTTCTTCATATACTTTAGGTTGAGCTCCTTGACAATCATCAGGAGCACAGCACTGACCAAGGCATAGACCAGGGAGGCCACGTTGGTTTTGGGCAGACCTTTACAAATATCAATGAATGTCTAAAGGGGAGAGAAGAGGAGAAGGTGTCATGGGGAATCAGAGACTCTGGAGAACACTTGTTACTCTGATCAACTGCAAAGATCCTGAGATGGGACGAGGGTGAGAGAGTTGCTAGAAACCCCACTGCTGAGAAATCAGCAACCAGCCCTGGGTCTGCGCTGGCTGGCTAATGCAGCTCTAGGTGCATCAGTGGAGGATGCATCCATGGAAGATGCAGGATAGCCCTGGAACGGGTAACCCAGATCGTAGGAAAAGTTTCTGTTGGTAACCATTGTGCAAGTCTCCTGCTGTAAAGCAGCATAGCTCAGATTCTCCCCAAATCAAGACCCATTTCATTATTTCTAATTAGAAACTAGCAGATAAGGGCTCAGATAACGCTGCGTAGGAAATAGAGCTGTGGCAGTGTGGGTGTGCTGGGCTGGGAGGTGTGCAGGCAGCCGTAGTCCCCTGCCCTCCACCCTTCCCTTCCCTCCAAACCCCCCCCCTTCCCTTGCATGGGGGGCAGTGACGCCTGCGGTGTGGTGGTCACTGGGAGAGGAGGTGCAGGGGAGGCCCCTGTCCAGAGCACCCACTTACATAGACGATAGCTAAGGGCCCGGTGTAAGATGGGACTGTCAAGCCGAAGACGTACTTGAGCACGGAGATGAGGATCTGCAGCCCTGCTGCTGTCATGAAGCCCCTGATGAAAGACTCGGAGAGGTAGATAGCAACAAAGCCAAACTGCACGAATCCCAGGCACAGCTAGGGTAGGACAGACACGGCGTTGTTAGAAGGATGCCAGCCTGGCAGGGCGAGGTGTGGAGCCTGAGTGTGCCCGTGTCACTCAGGCTGCTCTGCTGGGAGAGGCTGCATCCCTCCCACACAGACTGTCCTGGAGCAGGGCTGGGGAGAGGAGAGCTGCAGGGTGCTGGGCTGTCATCACTGGCTGCTGGCCTCACCCTTGGCTAGTTCATTTGGAGAATTTCATGGAATCGTAGGATAGTTTTGATTGGAAGAGACCTTTAAGATCATTCAATCCAACCGTTACCTCAGCACTGCCAGGGCACCACTAACCCATGTCCCTCAGCAGCACATCTCCACAGCTTGGAAAGCCCTCCAGGGATGGGGACTGGGCCTCACATCAAGACTGCAGCTGGGGCCGGATCCCCCAAAACCTCAGTGCTGAGGCATCATCCACTTAGAAGTGGGGCCTCTTGTAATATCCGCTGTGAGCATCTCTGCCCCAGGGAGGGAGCTCGGCTGACTGTGTGGGTCAGCTCTGGCCAGAGGACACAACAGAGGCAATGCAGAGAGTCCTTACTTGTATGATGGCTGTCAGGCAGGCTAACGTGGCAGAGATCTCCAGCCTGGCCGCTTCCAGGGCTGTGGTATTCACACTGGTCTCATTGGTAGTGTGGTTGAAGTACTGGAAGTCTGACTCTGGAGCCAGCTCATTGCAAACGTTGCCAACAATAATGCTGATGACTGCAAAAGTTCCTACAGCACAACACAGTGATGTCAGTGGTTTTCTCTAGAGAGCAGCCTGTCCTGGAAGGCACTTGGACAGGTGACCGAGTCACCCAGCCCATCGCTGCAGTCAGCCCCACGGCAAGACACAGCATTGGGGTGAGATCTTTTTGTGCAGCCCAGATCAGGGATCCCGTAAACCCCTGATGGACCAAACATGCCCCAAACACACCAAGTATTCCCAGCCAGTATTTCAGTGCCTTGTGCAGACAATTGCTCTGCAGACTCTTACCTGGGACCATCTGATGGATCCCTCCAAGGAAGAGGTATGTTACCAATGGGAAGAAGGAGGAGTAGAGTCCATTGACAGGAGGCAGATTGGCCAGCAGCGCAAAAGCCATCCCTGGAAAACACAAGAGAAATGGGGCAGGTCACCCAGGTCTGTGCTGCTGGTGTCAGCCCCTGCCCTGCTCACACTGTGTCAGCTCCAAGAAGGTGCTGTGGCCAGCACAGGCCCCTGCTTTCTAGGCAGGAGAGACCAAAGAGGGCAGGGAAGGGCACCACAGAGAAATGTAGGGACAACCAGGTTGGAGGTAGAGCTTGGGTTTATATACATCAGCAGTAAAGGTAGCTGCCCCCCTGGACTGGATATCAGCGGTCATCTGCAGACCTTGACTTGAGCTGGCAAAGTGCTATCTCTTCTTGGTAACCCAGAAAGTCATTGAACCTCACCTTGTGGCACTTGAATTGTCCCTGCACTGAGCCCACCGAGAACATCAGACAGAATGTAGTCCTTAATTTTATACTTGGGAAGCCACACAAGTATTGGGAACAGGCTGAAGAGGATGAGTTTGATTCTGGAAGCTGAGCATCTAGAGGAGACAATAAAAAAAGGAAGCAAATAAGTAAAGGAAGGAAGCAAGTGAGCTGGGAGATGAGCAAGCAAGGGAGCAAGGAAGGAGCTTCCTAGGAATGTCTCAACCTTTCTCCCACCCAAAATCCTGAGTCTAACATTTGGTGCACAGCCCTTCCCCGCAGGTGCAAGACTCTTGCAGTTAACTAGCTGGACATGCTGTGGAGGATTATTGTGGGGACCTTCCTGACTTGATGAGAGGTCCGCAATGCTGCCACAGCTGGAAGGAGAAGCTGCACAGAGTGAAGGATTTTCTCCCCAGTATCTTGATACACTTCAGACAGGGGATGGTTGGGCTGTGTGGAGGAAAGAGCTCAGAGATTTATGGGGCAGCTGTACAGAGCCAAAGATGAACTTTTTCACGTGCTTGGTGAAAAAAAAACTCCGAGTCTGTCTGAAAGAAGAAGATTGCTTCTGGATTGACACACGCAATATCTCACATCTCTGCCTGGTAACACATTCTCTCCTTCCCACATTACAGCCTTCCTTTTTCCAAGAAATGGAGCTGGGTTTTCAAGATGGTGATCGGCAGGATTATTAATCGTTATTTGCAGAGTTATTAACCTTTCTTTAAGGAAAGCCGGTGCTATTTTTTAATCAGCAAGCCGATAAAAGGAAATCCCAGCTGGAAAGCTTAAAGAAATAACGCACACATCCACGCCTCCCTCACCAATGGTACTTTTTTCACTATCAAGGAGACCTTGGAAAACAAAACCCCAAATCCCAAATGCACTTAGTGCAAACTGTTCCGCTTCTTTGCCTCACAGCCTGACAGCTGAGGCAGTGAAAAGAGTAACCAGTTTCACTTGCTTCAGTGCAATTTGCATTTCTCCTGTGCCCTTCATTCATCAAAGCCCTGAAGTTCATGCAGAAGGTTTCCCAGGTTAAAATGGGAACTATATCCCCGGGCCTGAATTATGTCCCAATTCCAGACCAAATCTGGTTTACATCTACATTAGCATTCTACATTACCTGAAATGGTTTTTCAGTTTTTCCCCAATGGGGTAACTTCTGCTTTTCTTCTCAAACTCTTCGTCGAAGAGGCTGACCGAATACGCAGGACGCTCGATGACATAGCGAGGCCTGGCGTGGTTCATCTCTGGATCATTTAAATTTTTCCCAGAAAAAAAGAAAAAGCAAAGCCAAGAATGTGAGTGGAGCTGGCCCCACCTGCAGTATAACAGACCGGACACCTCCAGCGTCTGGAGCCCTCCCCGAACATCTCCACCCTAAATAGTTTCCCCGTGGCACAGAGGCAGGTCCTGGGAGTGGCCTCTCCCAGCACCGGGGGCTGCTGCTCCCAGCGCAGGGAGCTTTACCGGCTATTTCGAGGTGATGCTAATGAACGATGCTGTGTAAAGGGGAACAGAGCGCGTCCTGGATTGTCTGTTAGGTGAGCATGGGTGTTATTCTTAGCTCTGCCAGTGACTTGCCTTTTTGCCTCGGGCAAGTCACTTGACCTTGCTTGTGCCTCAGTTTCACCATCGGCCAGCGGGGTTGGCGAGACTTGGCAACGCTGGGCAGCCCTGACACAGTTTGCAATGGTAGATACTGGCACCGAGATCAAAGGCTGTTTCCACCCGAGGTGTTTCTGCTGCGCTGCCGAGGGGTCTCGTTTGCATTCAGCAGCCTTCCTGTATCACACTTGCTGCAAGAGGCTGGGGATGAGTCCTTGGTTTATTCTAGGAAGTGATGCTCAGAAAGATAACTGTTGCTAACTCATTTCAGTGATGAAGATGCCAAAGCATCTGGCTGGACTAGTCCTGCCCAGTATCTGGATCTCATCAAAGAAAGATGATCAACTTCAGAGAACCCTTATTCAACTCTGAGCAGTGATGCCTGGGAAGAGAGGAGAACCATTACCAACTGGAGAGGCTGGGAGCGGAGGAAGGAAGTGGTCAGGTGTAAAACAAGGATCTTGGTAATCATTTGTGGTATGGCGTGTATCTAAGTGGGTCATTGCCCAACACAGCAGTATAAGAGGGGGTGGAAAAAGCTGGTGATTCAGGCAGGAGAATGTATCAAGAAACAACATCCAGGTTGCTGAGAGCTTACGGAGTGATTTGGGTGTACCAGATTCTCCTCTCTCCTCCTGTGGCACTGTGAGTACTGCTGAAGTCAGTGCACACCTCGACACCGAGTTCAGTGGAGCCAGGATGAGCAAAATGTCCATCTGCAGGACTAATGTCCATAAGCAGATACCTCGGAGTGGGAGCTGGGAGGCATGAGTAATATGCTGCAGAGTGGCTCAGCAGTCCAGGGCAGGAAGAAAAGTATGATGCAGGCAGCCGAAACTTTTGGGAGAATTTAGGTCAACAGAATCATTGCGCAAATAGGAGCTAATGGGAGGTCATCAACCTGCTCCTGCAGCGTATCTTTTAGTGACCACAGGGGCAATCAAGTGCCGTTCGCTGTAAAACAGCTCTGGCAATGGTGTGTTTCTGATTCCAGGCTCTGCTCCACACCCGCACTGACTCCAGAGGGTCTCCAGCCTGGATTTGGGGACCAGCTGGGTTCCAGCCAGGTGGAAGAGGAGACATCTCCCTCTTCCTGCATTACCGGGTGCTTAATCCAGTGCCCTGTGCAGGCATGTGCACGCTGCCATCCCTGCTGCTCCCCCTCAGCTAGAAGTACCCTTCCAGGAGCAGTTACAAGCTTTTGGAGGGTTGGTGCAGGCTGAGACTAAGCAGTGTCCTAGGCTCTTTCCCAGTCCCTGTGCTCATGCCTAAAGCCCATCTGGTAAATGGCCATTCCCTGGTTTTCCCACACCAGTCTTGTCCCTGCCTTATAGCCTTGCTCCAGATCCCGGTGCTGAGCAGGTTCCCAGCGTGCCCAGCCTTTCTCCAAGTCCCACAGCTCTGCTCTAGATTCCCAGTTCTCCCTCATCAATATTTTGTAGCCCACATCCAGGCTTAGCAACGAGCTTCTGAGGGGCAATAAACCCAACTGAATTTCTGGTGCAGGAAGCCTCTCTCGGCTTTACTTCTGGGCTCCATCACTTGCCGAGCAGCGTGCCTTCCATCAGACAGGCCAGATCAGCCAATTATAGCACAGCTCCTTAATGAATTTCTCCTGCTGAGCGAAAGTGGAAAAATAATAAACAAAGCAAGTGTAGAAGGAAAAATATCCCCATGATTAAATTCCATCTTAAACAAACAGGCTAATGATGTCAGCATCTCGGACAGAGTCAAGTTCTTGACTTGGCTTATCACTGGCCTTGCCCTAGATCAAACAGCAGGTTAAACCTTTGAGATTTTGGAATTAAAGAGAACGAGCTGTGTGACGGCTCCTTGAACAAAAGGCAAAACCAGCTGTCCTGGTGTTGATGGGATAAGACCACAGCAGGCTGCAGAGCTGGTTTAAATCCAGCGGCTGAGGCAGGACGCTGAAGCAAGGCAGCGTGTGTGGAGAGAAAAGCAGCGTGCCAATAAATTGCTGCATTGCAGGGGCCAGATTTTTTAAGAGCTCCATTCCAGTACAGGCATGGAAATAAAGGGCAAAGTTTAGGGGAAGAGCTCCAAGCGTGGAGCCCCCATTACAAGCCTTTCAGGAAGCCCGTTGCTCCAATGTGTTGGCTAGAGTGGATGGTGCTGAGAAATGTGAAGCTGGGCCACGCTGGTAAGTCTGCTGAGCCTGGGGTCTTGGAGAAATTGTGACACACTGAGTGACACAACTGTGATGTGACACTTGGAGCAAGCAATGAATGAAGGCAGAACGGCTTCACTCCAAGAATATGATGTGGGTGAAAGATGATGTCCTGGTAGGTCATCAGCTGAGTCCCCTCGGCTCATACCTGACTGGTCCCTGTCCTGCCAGTCTCAAACCAGCCTGTGCATGCCAAGCACAGACCTTTTTTTTCCTAGTGTTCATCTTGCAAGTGCATTTACTAAGCTCTTATCTTCTGTCCCTGTGCTGCTGATAGCTGTGTTTGGGAAGAGGAAAGTCACATTGAGGTTTCTGGGCAGTGTTGATAGGACCTGTTGGCATAAAGCCACTTTCCCGTGCTGGCACAGGCATAGAAAAGGGAATCCAGTCCAAGGAGTCAAAACTTATGGGGAGCTCAATCTAATCACTGCCTGCTGCAGGACATAAGGGCCCAGACCGATCCCAGTTCAAGAGCTGGACATTCAAGGAATTCCTCTGCTAGATTTTAGGGAGAAAAAATCAGTCCTCTGGAAATAATGTTTCCTGCTTTGTCTGCCACGTCTCCGTCCCCCCTTCTCCTTGCGCAAGGCGATGCACACGCAGATCTCCTTGCTGATTGCTGCTCAGCTGATGGAGTTCAGAGGTCTGGTCTCTTCCAAATCCTGGGTGAATCTTCATTAAAAACACCTCTCTCCCAGCTCCATTGCCCAAGAAAGGGTTATAAAAAGCAACTCTCCCCTAGCCCAGGAGACAAGGTCTGTCTGGAGAAGGCAAGCACAGGTGCAAGGGTTGGTTGCGACACCAGGACAAGGTCTTGACTCCTGTTCCCCTCAATCAGTGCCTTCAGCACCGTGTCCACCACGACTCCAGCCTCCCGCTCACGGCTCTGGCTGCAGGTGCCATGGAAGCCCTGGGGCAACATGGTGAAAGGGCCCAAGTCTCACAAGGTCAGGCAGGGAAGCCGTCATCTCTTCCCCTGAAACCTGGACTGTAATTCCTCACCGGTGCATGGCATGGGGAAGGACAAGATGGCTGCAGTGCTGGGCACTGCAGTGCCAGATGCTGCAGTGCTAGATGCTGCAGTACTGAACTCTGCCTCACCCTCTCACCTGCTTCTCTCACCCTTTCACGCCTCTGGTGTCGAGCTGGGCTTGCAAAACACACAGGCCGGTGGAAAAGGAGGTTTCTGCTGTCAGTCAGTTCAGGTATTTCAAAAGGATGTTGTATTGTTCACCTCTGCTATCGGGCGCCCATCAGCCCAGTGGATCCACCCCCACATTCCCTGGGCTCTCCAACCTCCTGGCATCAGGGACAGGCCAGGACAGAGCCTGGCTGATGGGCCACATCAAAAGCTTGTCACCAAGGGACCCCTGGCACCTTCGTTTGGGTTAACATCTTCAGACGGGACACTTCTGTTTGCTCACAGTTAAAATCACTGTGATCTGATTTAGTTTTGTTTTACCTTTGGCTCTGAATTGCCGTAGGGTTTATCTACAAATGAACTGGCTCAGAAGGAAAGCACCTCGCAGGGGTAAAGCCAGATTTATAGTCTGGCACAAGAATATTGGTAAAAACATCTTCCCAAGTAATCTGGGGAAGGAGAGGAGGCAGAAGCAGCGACGTGGTGGTTGTATTTCAGGGGCTGAGCTGCCGGCTGCACGCACGGTGCCACACGCTGAATACACACAGCATTTGGCCACGGAGTTTAACTTCTTCTTAACCCCTGCCCTTTGGAAATAGAAGAGGCTGATGCTAGGAGAGCATATAGATCAGCTGTGAAAAGAAAAACACCTATCCCCAAAGCAGCTTTTAGCCTCAGGAAAGGTGAAATAAGAGAGTCCATAAAGTTCAGTCAAAACTGAGCAGTTTCAATCTGTTTTCTGTGAGCATCACGCAGGAACTGTCATGATGGTTGGTGGAATAATAGCCAGAGAGAGAGGGAGAGGGTGAAGGAGGGAGAGAGGTGCTGGGAAGTGCTGACTGACCGTGGAGAGGCCCAGAGGGATCGCGTGCCACCAGGGCAGGGAGGAGACCTCTCGGCTGCCCTCCAGCTCCCACCTTCCCACCTCCTTGCACCGCGCTGCAGCCTGGGCTTTAACATCCTCCCCGGGAGCAGCCATCCCGTTCCTCCCCTCCTGCCCTTTTGCCACAGAGCAACCAGGCATTAAATCAATGTTTTCTTTTTGTTTAGATTAAATATTTGGAGTGTGAAATAGGTGATTTCCATAAGGCAGATGGCCCTTTTCTTGTTCAAGGCGACCCAGCCCAGCGCAGGCACCGGGCAGGAGCACTGCTCTGTACTCGTTCTGCTGTCGCTGGGCCGGTGCCAATGTTTGATGTACCACTTCACACGAGTTTCTAACCAAACTAGCTCTGCACTTGGTAACCAGAATAATAAGATCTGCAGACATCTGCCAGCTACTGAGAGTAAAGCCAAAGTGTTTGGCTCAAAGGGTGTTTATTAAGTAAAATGCTTCTATTCAGCAGCTCAGCTTCTGCTCTTTTTAATGCTGTTGTAAATGCAACAAATGCCGTGGGCACGGGGGATCTGCTCTGCACTCACACCAGGCCAGCTCTTTCCATGGGTTGATTAACCCCCTTCTTCTCAAGCCCACCCTAACTCTCCATTACTTCTGTAGTTGCATCCAGCACCGAACCTTGCCGAGGGAGGGCTGGGATGAAGCAGCGGGCAGCCACAGCCTGCGATGTAGACGTGGCCCCAACATAGTCCTCCAAAAGCCACCACCTTCCTGCCCTTCAGTCCCCCGGAGGTGTCACCTTGCTGAGCGTGGCACAGCAGTGCTGGGATCAGGCTGCCAGCTCCTTGGCAAGCAAAAAGCAGTGCCTGACCTTAACAGCATCTGAGTTTGTCCTGTGAGAAACGGTGTGTCCATCCTCCCCATCCCCTCGCCGCTCCTTCGGCATATAGAGCCGTTGGGATGGGGATGAAGGAAGGTTGGGAAGTGCACTTAAAAGAAGAAGTGAAACATCAGCGTCCCTCCCTGCTGTGAGTCTCTGCACTCCACATGCCTCTGACACAGACCTTGCCCTCCGCCTTTGAAGAGCAGGTGAGCAATGCAAATCCCAAGGAATTAAATAGTTTGCAGACTGCAGCATTCCTTCACTGCCTGTGAACACTTATCCAGGATGCCTGCTGAGAACTCGCTCCTGCACATGCTGCCCACCCCTGTGGATTCACTTTGGAGATGGAAAAACACCTCTGGGGTCACCCAGTCCATCCTCCCCCAGAGGTAGAGGATGGGACAGCATTTCTCTACTGGAAATCTCTGACCTGGGGCAGAAATACTATGTGGCCAGCAACAAATGTCGCTCCAAAGACTTATCTTCAAGGGGAGGAAGGACAGGTCCCCAGCTGAAGTTTTCAGCTTGCTTACAAATAAGGTGTGGGCAAATTTTATCAGGGCAGAGCAGAAAGCATCCCACCTGCATGAAGTTCACTGCCAACGGTGCAGGCACACGCGGATATTTTCTCTTGCCTGTATATGAGGGAACCTGCCCAGACTGGACCTAAATATCCCATGAAGAGGCACTGGGAGGAGCTGGAGACCCTGCACACAATCTGACAGGTCTCCATCTGGGAGTACTTCTCATTCCCAGCTTTAACGTTCCCACCTAATCCGATTGCGTGCCCACAGCCGTGCATCCACGCACCACGATCTCCTGTGCAGCAAAGACCCCTTGCCTTGGTCATGTTCCTGTGCAGGACCAGTGCTCCTCAACCATTGCCCCCAGGCACAGGGCTCCACATCCTTTCTCGCTATGCCTGTATGTGCAAAGTTGAATCTGTGCTGCAACATCCTTGGGGCAGGGACCATTTTACATTGTCCTTTGCACAGAAAGTTCTGATCATAACAAGGATCCAGAAACAGAGGGTCTCTCATTGGCATTTTCTCTCCTATACCAGGCAAATTCCCCCACAGATCTCGGCAGGAGCCAGCCAGGATAAGATGGCAGGATTTATTCTAGCAATAATTAATTCACATATTTGGCTCTTCCAGCCTCTCTTCATAAATCAAGCTCTTGGATCATTGGTGTTACTAATTCCTGAGTAAATCTGCTGCTGTAAATCCCCTTTGCAAAAGGAGGGAGAGAAAGAGAAGGGGGGGGGGAAAGAAGTACCAGTTCTCCAAATACTGAAACTCACACCCAGTGGCTGTGCAACCAGAGTGTAAATCCCCCACGCCCACCCAGACAAAGAGCACGATTGTTGGAGCTGGGTTACCTGCGCCTTGCCGGGCAGAGAAAGGGCTGATTCTGCGAGGGGAGCCGCAGATGTAGCAAGAAAGCCCGGGCCGAGAGGTGCTCCCAAGGAGGTGTGCAGAGGTCTGTGCTCAAATAAGCCAGTGAGTCATTTATAAATCACCTCAGTCAAGGGGACCGAGGGCTGTGCTCGGCGCCTGATTGGCTTGGAGGAGGTAATTGCAAGCAAGTACACCCAGGCTAAGCCCAGGAGATAGCCAGGGGAGATAAGGAGAGATCTGAAGAGGGACAAGGGCTTTTTTGGATGTCCCCCCTCACCCCACCCCTTCCCGCTCAGGCCTGGGCCGTTTGATCCCTTTTGCGGATCCCTCCGTGCTCTCGGTGACAATAGCTTATATTCACCGTCACCCCAGGCCCCCTCCCTCGCCTGCGTCGGACTTAGGGCAGGAGAAGATGCTTTTGTTGGCCTGGATGAGCTTTCCGGCGTGGTGGGTAGCGTCTCCCCGGCCTTTGAGCTCTGGCCGTCTCTCTGCCTCTGGAAGGGACAATGGTTTGCTTTGTGCCAGCGCCGGACCTCGCTGCTCAGGCTTTGAAGATGGGATTGGCAGAGGAAAGCGGTTTCTTTCTCGTTTCCAGGTTCAAAGGGATGAGAGGAGTGGGAAAGAGGCGAAGCCCCCACTGGCTGCCCAGGAGAGAGGACGTGGGCTCCGTTCCCGTGCGTGGGGAAAGGTGGAAGCCCTCGGCAGCGTGGGGATGTGCCGGTGTGATTTGGGCTGGGATATCTGACATGAGCCTTGCAGGCACGGTCCCCAGGCAGCAGCCACACCTGCGCCACGTGCTCCTCTGGAGGAGGGTTTGACAAGTTCTTCAGATGCTCTTGGCGGTGGACAGGGATGGAGCAGGGAGGCACTGGGACGAGCTGTCTGGGAGCTGCAGGCTTGGAGGTCACCACCCAGAGGTATCAGCCAACCTCCTGGCCTGGGAATTTGGTGATGTCTTGGGAAATGCAACGTTTTGAACTGAAAAAGGCACTGATGTGACATGTGTCTTGGCAGGGAGCAGCCAGCTCAGACCAGGGAAAGGGCTTGTCCTCTCCTGCCACCACATCCCTGATCATCGCCGGCATCACTGTGCCAGGCTGTGCCCAGTCTTGTGGTCTCCTTCGCTCCGAGAGGGATTTGAGTGCAGGGCTGGGTGCCAGTCAGGATGGCAGAGATGATGAGGTGGATCGGGGCAGCAGCAGGGGACATCACCAGAGGAATTAGACACCAGAAGGAAGCTGTGGGGGGTATTTGCTGTGGAGGGAACTGATCTTTCATGTTCCCATCAACAGGACCTCAGCAGGGGATGGATCTGCTACCTTCCCTGCTCCAGGCTCAGTCCCAAAGCGTGGACACAGGGTTGGTGGGATGTCCTGCCACCTCTGAGGGTTTGCTGGCCTGTGTATGGGTAAAACGTTGGGAAAAGAGAGAGGGGAGGGAGAAAGCAGGGTGGAGGAGGGAGGAGGAGAAGGAGTGGGGCATGGCTGGGGTGAGAGGAAGGGAGAAGGCAATGATGTAGCCTTTGCTTGCTCCCAGGAGCTGCCAGAGTAAAAATCTCTGGTACCTTGTGCAAGCAGAAGGCATCAGCGTTTACTGCCAAGAAACCTCATCTTATGGGAATCAATCACTGTGTCCGGAGCATGCCAAAGGAACACCCTGCCAGAGGGTGCTGGAGGAAAGGGGGCTGATTCATTGCCATCTGACAGACAGAGGTAATCATTGCCAAGCAGTTATCCTGTAAATATCATTAATAACCCATATCAAGCGTTTCTTTTAAAGGACAGCCTGATATGCATGGAGCCCTTTGAAACGGAAACGCGTGACATGGCAGGAGGACCAGCCTACAATTGCACACAGTGGTCCCTGCCAGGGGAAAATCCAGGGAACCTGGAGCACCAGCACCCGGAGGTCCCAGCCGCAGGGATCCTGCTCACACGGCATCATGGAAAGAGAGGAAACAGCATCTCTGCTGCACAGGTGGTGCTGGCATTGCTGTCCTGCCTGGACAGAGGGACTTTTTTGCCATCTGGAATTTTTCCTAGCAGAGGTCCACCAGTGAATGATTTTTTTCCCCTCACTTTCCGCAACTGACACCCCAGGGTGTGTTAGAGAAGTGGCTATGGCTACAGGGGGTAAAAGACCTGCTTGAGATGAGCCTCTGAACTTGGACTAGGACCACAGAGCCCTGAATTTAAGCTTCCTCACTAATCACAGCCATCTGCCTTTGAAGAAGAGAAGCTGCCAAGCAGAGAGGGGTCAGGTCTCACCTCAGGGACCAGCCCAGCTCTGAGCTGTGGGAGCAATGTCAGCTTCATTTCAGTCTAGCTGGTTATGAAAAGTAACAATCCAAAGCTGGCTCATTGCACGGGTGAAACAGAAACAGCTCCCGGCGAGGAGAGGAGGCTGCTGGTGCTTGTCCTCTGAGCTGTCTGCTCGTTCCATCAGGCCCTGGACAGGCAAGGTCAGCAGTGGGCATGCCAGGTCCAAGGGAATGTCACTCATCCCTGGCAGACAGACAGTAAAATGCAGTTACACTGGGATAGAAAACCAAAGCAGCCAAAGGACCCAGTGGTGCCATTGCTTGGGGCTTGGTCTGGGTCATGGACAGGGCAGAAGCCCAACTGCCTGGGTTTCTTGCCCACCCAACATCGGCAAAACCCAAGGAAGTTCTCCATCCTGTGCAAGGTAATCTGCCCACAGGGGATGACTTACACGAGACCTTCAGGCTTGCTCTGTCCCCTCCAAACCCAGGTGTCCCTCCTGCACAGACTCTCCACCAGTTCCTCACAGGGAGGGCTGGCAGCTCCCCATGGCAAGAGCTGCTATTACAAAGTCCCAGTGGGTGTGATCAGGGAACTGCAAGGTCTTGACCTATGGAGAAACCAGCCCCGTACAGCCACCGATGGTCCTTTGACACTTCTTCCAATGGGAGGTGCAGTCCTGGTCAAATTCCAGTTTCAGCAACTATAAATATAACCGTGATTCTGCCTCTTTCTGCTTTGGCTGTGCTCACTGAGTGTGGCCCAGGCCACTCTGCTGGGATGTGTCCACCAGCAGAGCAGCCAGGATGATGTGCAGGGCACAGACGAGTGTTTGGGGAGCACTGGGGCTCCCTGGAAAGCCGAGAGGCACTGGGAGATGGAAAGACACCCCAGGGACTCCCTTGAGTCAAACACGGAGCCCTGGGTGCACGGAGTGCTGAGCTGTTTATCTTCTGGCCCGATAACAGCATACCAAGTGCCGGAATGTGTGGATTTATTTGCAGATGATTAATATTAGCAGCTATATTGCACTTAATGAGGGTAATAATTCAGTGGTAATGTACTGATGGAAATGATGAGGAAGCTTCTGTGAAACCCTGAGGTTAGAGTCAGTGGGGAAAGGCAGCACATCCCGCCGGGGCAGAGGGAGCTGGTTCCTGGGAGCTCTGCTGGTGGTGGGACCTGCAGGCAGCGTCCCTCCTTCCCTCCCTGGGGCCCATGGCCAGGGCTGCTGCTTGCTTTTGAACAGTTTTGCTGAGGAAATGAGGCTTGTGGTTAGGAGGGTCTGGGATGGAGATGCTGCAAGTGGAGCAGGGCAGCCTTTGTGGAGAGAAACTGGTGCTTCCAGGTGGATCTGGGAGGTCCTGAGGGGCTGTTGCTCCACATGGGCTGATGTGTCACCGAGGCTGTGACACCTGCACAGATGCACTTCAGATGTGTTAGCAGAAGTGTCCTGCTTCCCTATCAGTCTGTCTGTCCTTCAGAAGCTTTTGAAATCAGCAGTGTACCTCAGCTAGATGGGAAGGCAGAGGTTTGGGCTGCCAAATTCCTACAGGAATGAGGTGGCCATTCCTGGAGCGGGGTGTTAGATGTGCCCAGTGCTGTAGGATGCTCTGGCTGCAAGCAGAGGATGGCAGGGCTGGGTACCCACCATATACCCGCAACGTAGCAAGCCGTGTCACCCATGGAAGCCACGTGCCACCACACAGAGCCTGGCTGGAGCGGTGAGATTCCCAGGACTGGTTATCATTGTTATCTTCTCACCCAGGAATGCGGCTCCTGGGCTCGGGCTGGACGCCACGCTCTCGCTGCCAGCCGTGGCCGAGCCGCCGGCTCCGTGGTGCCAGCTGATGGAGACACAGGTCTCACCTAAAAGGGAACCGCCAACTTTTAATGCTCCCCAGGCTTCCCCCTTCGCTGCAGGGACGTGTGTGTTGGTCTCACCAGCTGGCATGGGGGTCAACAGATTTATCCTGGGAGGAATGAGGAACATACTGTCCTGGAGGGAGACAGTGGGATTATTTACAGCACCAAAATAAAGGATGGAATGCAGAAAGGCGTTGGGAGGTTCAAAGCTGTCTCTATGGCTCAGCACCATGTGGACACTTCATGCAGTTTATTTCATGGTGTGAACTTAGAGCTGGGGAGAGGCTCTACAGCTTTCTGGTTATTTACCAGAGGGAATTGCTGAGTCTCATCTGCTCACAGCCTTTACAACCTGCATTAACCCTGCAGGAACATCTCCAGAGGCAAGGGGAGGGGTGGCCTCCTGATGAGATGCATGTCTATCAAATAAACCCCATCACACTGGTGCTGGCCCTTGTCTTCAGATGTGCACCTCATCACAGAAGAGCCCTGGGCCACAACAGCAGGGCTGACACGAGTGCACCATATGAGTGCATCCCCAGATTGGGGGCTTTGCAGACATCCTGGCTTGGGGAGCAGAGCACGTGCTGTTGGTTAGAGTCAACCCCACCGGCTCTGCTCTCCTCTGGAGCACAGCAAGGTCCCAGAGCAAGCATCACCCCCAAGAAGACCCGAGAGCATTGTGGAGCAGGCATGGGCTGTGCGTGGCAGACGCTGGGCTGTTTGTCCTCCGCAGAGTGCTGAGGCTGGACGGTGCTCTCCTGACAGCCCTTTTCCCGGCTCTACCTCCGATGACCTTGAGCCAGGGCTGTTATCTTATTTGTAAAATACATGCAAGATAGCTGCCTTCTCCAGGGGAACACACGAGTGCTCAGCAAGGTCTGCCCAAGGCCCAGAAACACAACCCGTGCTCAGCAGTGGGGCGAGAGGCTCCCGGGGGCTGGGTGGGGGCCAGCCCCATCCCACACCTTCGGCCAAAAATGCATGGTCTTGCAGCAGCTCCGTGGTGGGGGAGACCTCATTGGCAGCAGGATTGCCCCCAGCCCGCAGGCTGCCGTGCCGAGCATCCCGCTCGCCTGGAATCCGGGCTTGGGGTTGGCTCAGGGCTCTGCCTCCCCCCACCACCCTTTGCTAACCCCCTCGAGGCTTTCTCTCCACGCTGAGAATTAGGAGAGTCAACCAGAATGAGGCTTAAACAATTGAATTCCAGTAAAGGGAGGTATTCCAATTTAAAAAAAAAAAAAAAAAAGAGGAGTCTTTCCCAAAAAAATGTGGGAAGGCGTGTGGAGGAGTTTGGGAGAAGCTCAGCAACACGCAGCTTCTCCCTTCTTTACACTCATCGTGCAAGGTGGTGCAAAGCCGGGGGAACCACCGGAGCAGGGGGGTGTGGATGAAAAGCGAACGTGGTCCCACCTTGCCGCCTGCTATGTGGCCTTGGGCAACTCATTAAGGCCAAAATGCTCAAACCTCAGCGATGGGAGATAAGCCGGAAAATAAAACGTCTCATTGTTCGGGGCTCTGAGGTCAATATCTTCAGAAGTACTCAGGTGTTTAAGGTGAGGATGGCTGCCACGGAGGTCCTGTCGCCCCTGGTTAGAGCCATCACCATCCAGCTTGTAGATGAAAGAGCCCGCAGCCCGCTCTGCCTTTTTCAGGAGCTTTAGGCAGGGTGTTGCTGTGCCACACCGATGGCTGGGCACTGGTGGCATGAGGCCAGGAGCCGGCTCAGGCTGCCAGTTCCCCTCGAAAGAGTCGGCGGGCAGCGGGGATTTAGAGCTGAATAAATCTCTCCAGGCTAGAGGGACGCAATGCCTGGTGAAATCTGGTGGGAGTGTGGTTCCTGGAGGGAGGCTGCAGCCCTGGTCCACAAATACCCTGGCTCCTGGTCTGGTCTGGCATCTCCCCAGGGATGCTGGTGGCCTCGTGCAGGCTGTGCCTTGCCAGACCCACCGGTGCTCGGCCAGGGCAGCAGGTGGAAGCATGTCTGCACCTTCCCTTTGGTCAGCATGAGGGAGTCACCATGAGTCATGTCTGTCCATGCTCTGAGGAGCTGCTTGTTCATGCAGGACAGAGTCTGGCCCATCTCAAGCCAAAAGCAAAGGAATTTGGGGATGGTGAGCTCCTCATCAGGCAGCAGGTACACATCAGTGGGAGGCTGAAGCTGCTCTCACTCTCTGGCTGCAGATAGCTCTGAAAATCCTTAGCGAAGACAATGTCCACCCCTGTGCCAAGGCCCACGTCCACCCATGGTGAGCACCACTGTGTGCTCGATCCTGCCCACTGCCCATGCCTGGCCTTGGGCTGTCCCTTTGACCAGGACAAGTCCCACCTCAGTGAATCCAACCCTTCCCTGCATTTCTTCCAGCTTTTGCTGCTGTTACTCCTGCCAGTGGCTCTGCCCTGTGCATGGGACCCTCTCCACAGCACTCAGCATTTCTGGAGAGCTTTGCGAAACACACATGGACAGCAACGAGGGGTGCAAAACCCTCCAAGCAGAACACTGCCCGAGCCAGTGCCCCACGTTGCAGCCTCATGCCAGATGGGCTGGAGCGAGCCCGCCCGTCCCAGCAGACGGCTGGCACGGCTGCACTTTGCTGCTGTCCCACCAGTGATGGGAAGGACGCCTGAGGCTCAGGCTCGCTGCTGACTTCAGCATGTACCTTGACTGACTGGGGGACTGGCCACAGCCCCTAATCCTCTCTACGTGCTGGCTCGCAGACCTGCCACATCCCCCGGCCCCGCCGCTGACAGCCCCCGGGACAGGGCAGAGCCCCGTGGCCCCGCACGACCCTGCGTGTGGACACTGGCTGCAGCTGGGACACGGTAACAAAAGCTGTGGTGTGATGGGTTTGAAGGAGAAGCATCAATATTTGCCATGGATAGGTGGACAATGAAGGGGGACGGTGTCTGCTCCTGCCTGTGCTAACTGTGCGTCCCTGGCAGTTGTAGGGGGGGCAGTCACACAAATCCCGTTAGCGTCCCCCGCAGTGGGCCCACTGCTGGTCGGCTGGGGTGGAGTAATAGGGCAGTGGTGGAGGAAACGAAGAATATCGTTAAGACTAATCTCTCGAGGTGGCTAAAACCACCGCGTTGCTCTCAATCCCAGCTCCGTGTCAACGGGGCTTCTCCTTTGCAACAGAAAAGCTTGTTTTTTTTAGAATCGGTGTTGCGGATTTCAAGCTACTCTATTTTAACTAAGACAAGCTGAGTCAGAGAATTTAATTCCACCCAGCACTGGGTGCTGCAAGCCAGGGTGGACGGACGGACAGACACTGCCGGGACGTGTCTGCAGGCAGGGAGCTGCAGAGGAGCCTGTCAGCCCTGCAAAGAGGCCGTTTGCGATGCAAATCCACAGGCTCTGCCCAGGCTCCCACACCTGGAACCAGTCAGGACTCAACCAGTCTGGTTACGTGAGATAAAATGGGGCTCACGCTGCATTTTCAGAGCATGTGGGATGGCGGAGGGTGGAAGAGCTGTTTGGAGTAATTAAACCTTGGAAGCACTGAAGCAAACTGCGGCTGGGAGTCAAGGATTTAGGGTGAGTGTCAGGTGCTAGTTCTGTAAATACCAAAGGCGGCTCTTCTGTAGTGCCGGCAGGGTCGGGATGGTTTCTGTTCAATCATGCTGCCCAGGGCAGTGGTGGAGTCACCATCCCTGGAGGTGTCCAAAACACGAGTAGCTGTGGTGCTTCAGGACATGGTCTAGGGGTCAGGGAGATGCTGGGATGAAGGTTGGACTTGGTGATCCTAGAGGTCTTTTCCATCCTGACTGATTCTATGATTCTATCAGCATCCTCAGGCTGGGGTTTCACAGATTTTTGTTCGTGGGTTCCATCAGTGGGTGAAGCCCCGTGAAGGCAGCGGTGCAGCCTGGCTGTGCCCACCATCCCGGCTGGAGAGTGGCTCCGACTTACTGAGCGCGGCAGCGTGGGGTGGGACAGCGGGAGGGAGAGCTCAGGTTGATTTGGTTTCTCGACTATCGTCATGGGCCAGGTGAGCTGGTACCGCTGGCTGCACAGGAACTCACTGAGTCACACAAGGCAAATATTTTTCCCTTTGATTTTCACCCTGAGAAAATCTTGAGCTGACCTTGTTAATCCCACACGTTACAAACCTCCCCCTGTCCTTTATCAAGTTTCGGGCACGGGATAGTGTTACCAGCTTAGCACCTCTGACCGCTCCTGCCAGCATCCTGCCTGGCACCATGCCACCCCCTTTGGTCTCCCGGTCTTCCTGGAGGGACAATTCCCAGGGCGATCCTGACTGCCCCAGGACTGCCAAGCTGGCAGGATCATACTGGTGCTCCTACCTGGGAGGGATGGAGGGAGAGGAAAAGCTGTGGTTGGCTCCAGCATGGTGCTGCACATCTGTGGGGTGCATCACCCAGGGTCTCTATAGGGTGGTGACTCCATCGGAGATCCTGCCAGCTCCCAGGGTTGCGATCTCTTACGCAGACTTAATTCCTCTGTCTGGAATGGTGCTCAGTGGCCACACAAAGTGCTTGGGCCTTGCTATTCTCCATGCCCCTTGGTTCAAACGCAGCATCTCAGAGCCTCACAGCTCTGGAGCGAGCTGCGCCTGCAGAGGTCTGACCCCAGCTTGCCTGGGTGCTGTGACACACTCCTGGTCGTGCCTTGCTGGGGCGGCCGGTCTGCAGGTGGACCCTGAGCCAAGCCTGCAGCTCCTGCCTGGCTCCAGCTCCTGCCGCTCGTGGTCTTCAGCACCCGCGGCAGCCCTGGGCCTGTGCCAGGGGCTGCTCAGCCCCGGCCAAGGGAGCACCCGCTCTGCTGAGAGCGTTTGTTTGACCTGCTCTGCTCTGGGTGTCCAAATCGCTGCTTGTTGGAATAGAACAGATTAAGTTTGCATCTGCCTCCAGCACTGAGAGCTGCTGGAGAAAGGGGGTCATTAGAAACTATATCGCTATTGACGTGGACGATGTTTAACACCCGCCGTCCAAACAGACCTGGCCGAGCGCCCTGGGTGATGCTCAGCCCAGAGCTGGGCTGGGGCGGGGGGTGCATGATGCCGTCGTCCAGCTGCCTCGGGCATGCAGGGGAACGAGTGTGCAGAGCTTAGGGAGGAAATAGTTAATGCCCCTCTCCTCCTAATATTAAGGGACAAATCCTCTCCCCGGCCTGGTGCCCAAATAAACAGGCTGAGTGTTGCATAAGGAGGAGGGTGGGAACATCTCTACGTGCCTCTCCGGAGGCTGGCAGTCTCCTTACGATGCAGCGGCCCCCGTGCTGAGCCCTTGCTCAGGTTTCGCCCTTCTTGCACACCTTCCAGCTCCCTGCCCTGCCACCGCCACCGATGGGTGCTGTCCTCAGCTGGTGGCACAGCTCCGTGCTCCTGGGTGGGGAACAGCCACAGTGGGGCTGCTGCTCATGGAAAAGTCCAAGCGATGCCAGGGCAGAGTCCACATGGCCCTTGGGAAGCTCTTTGGGACCACTGTGGTTGGCATGGATGGGCCTGGAGGAGGTTGGTGAGAGGGCAGGAGGTTCCACGGAGATCTACATGGCAGAGTGCCTGGCTGGGGGTCTCCCTGGTCCATCCAGCCCTATGGCTCTGCGGCAAGCAGGGTACTGCAGCCCCAGGGATGCAGCTCCCAAGGCTGTGGGGAAGTTGGCATGGGGTGACCGTGGCCACCTTGCTGGCCAGCTCCAGCCTGTGCCTCAACACAGCTTCTGGAAGGTGCCCGAGCTGGAGCAGGATGGATGCAGGAAGGGAAGCAGGTGCTCGGCTCCCAGCGGGCTCCCTCTGCTGACAGCCACCCTGGCCAGGCCCCCACGCCACCACTGCTGGTCCACTTTGCACGATGTCCCAGACACCTCCTCTCTTCCCTGACCCCCGATTTGCACTAGAAAAAAATAATCCAGCCCCAAAATGCAGCCCCCTGCCCCGAGAAGCTGGCACAGGCTCAGAGCTGCTGGCCTCGCCAGAGGGAAGTCTGGAGCACAGCCCATGAGACAGCACAAGAGCCCAAAGTCTCCTCCACATCCTCCTGCTACCAACCACAGGAGCTTTTTGTGACACATATATATAAATAAAAATGAAATATTTAATTTCCTTTTTTTAAAAAAGAATCCCTGACAAAGTGCTTTACTAAGGATCCTCACCAGTGAGGCGGGAGGTGGAAGGTGGGGGTGAGTAGGGGAAACTGAGGCACGGAATGGTTCCATCCACAGCAGCTGACCCCAGGAGGGGACCCAGCTACTCTCAGGCCCGTGCCATGGCCACCAGCCCCACTTCTCCCCCCAGGACAGCCCGTACGCACCGTGAGCGCCGTGGGGCCACCAGTCCATGTGCCAGGAAGGGTCCCCCATGGGACCACGGTGATGGGCTCTGGAAGGACATCAGGAGCACTGCCCAAAGTCGCTGGCACCATCACCGCAGGGGGATCGCCCGCTCGGGTGCCAGATGGCAGCAGATCGGGCAGGATGCGGCCACCAGGATGCAGTGGTGATTTGGGAGGCTGCTGGTTTGGGGAGCAGCTCCGGAGAGGTGGGAAGCAGCAAGCCCCGGGATGTGCAGCCGGCTGGCCCCGGCGTGTCGAGCGGTGGGCAACCCATGCCCTGGCTTGGGCAGACTGGGATGAGCAGGGGGCCATGGACCCCCCCAGGGAGGGCTCTGGCCTTGGGCATGGTGGGGTCCAGCATGCCAGGACAGCCCAGGGTCAGCAGCAGCTCTTCTTGGGCTTGTTGTTAGGAGTGAGTTTGATGGAGTCGGTTAAATAACTCTCAAAAATCCCTTTATACTGGAAAAAAAAAAAGAGAAGACAAAGGGTGAGTGACGCCAGCTCCGAGCCAGCCTGAGCAGACCGAGGGAGCCGGGAGCGCTGGTTCAGCCCCGATTCGGGACTGAGACAAAATCCAGGGAAAAGCCGCCTGGCTCAGCCGAGGAGTGAGGCCACCACGCTTGCTTGGTGTGGGGACACGAAGGTCCCCGTGGGGTGGCCGCTAGAGGACAGTGCTGGCACACTGCGTGGGGCCACACGCCCCATCCAGCACCACAGGCTCAGAGAAGTGGCAATTTTCTGTGCTCTTTTCTGACAGGTTTAAGATCTATTTTAAGAAATCAGTCCCTGATGCATTTCTCTTTCCTGGGGCTCTCCCACCCGCTATAAAGAGAAGCTCTTGTGCATCAGAGGGTCTGTCACATCAGCTCCAGGGGTGGCTGAGTCCAGCTCCCACCCGAATCCCTGCTGCTGGCACGGGCTTGGTGTGGAAGCGATGCTCACCGTTGTTAACGCCTGCTTGGCGAGGGTCTCGAAAGCCTCTGCAACGTTGATGTTGTTCTTGGCGCTAACCTCAAAATAAGGAATGTCTTTCTCCTTGCACCAGGCTGAGGCCGTCTCCTTGGGTACCTGCGGGAAAGGAGGATGGAGCCACCAGACACATCTGAGATGCTTCATTCCTGCTGCCTTCAGTGGGGAGAGTCTCTGTCGAGAAGGACAGCGGCGGGGATGCTGCTTATGCCCTCCAGGAGGTTTGGGAGAGGTGGCAGCACCAGGTGCCCAGCAGCTCCTCTCCCAGGAGCCCTGGTTTTCATGTGAGCATCAGAAGAAGGCTGGTTCTGTGAAGGGATCAGTGCTCTTAAGCTGCTGGAGCACTAAGTTGTCCCAGTCCACACCCCCTCTCTCTCTCCTCCATCTTTACCTGGCGATCACAGAGGTCTATTTTGTTCCCCAGCACGACCATGGGGAAATCTTGCTCCCGTGGAATGACCTTCTCCAGAAAGTCATCTCTCCAGTTGTCCAGGGCCTCAAAGGACTCCCTGTCCGTCACGTCGAAGGCCAGCATGCAGCCATCCGAGCCTTTGTAAAAGGTCGACACCATGGATCGGAATCGCTCCTGTCCCCCTGTGTCCCAGATCTAGGGCAGAGGAGGGCATGGGTACAGACACAAGACACGAGCAGTGTGGGTGTGTGCAGCCCTCTGCTCTGTTGAGCTCAGAGGACCAGCTCCAGGGTGTGACAACCCCCCAAAACTCATGTGGGATTTCAGTATAGTCCATGGATGCCAAAAATCAAGCCCTGCCAACCCAGCCCCCCACCTCATGATGCCAGTAGGCATCTGGGGACAGCAGGACATGGAGAGTGGGACACACGTGCCTGTGGGATCAGGGTGGGTGCCCCGGGTGGTCCCAGCCCTGCTCACCTGAAGTTTCAGGGGGGTGTTGTCCACTGCGAGGACTTTGGTCAGGATGCTGGCACCCAGCGTGGTGCGGTAATCTTCATAAAACGTCTTGTGCACGTACTGGTGCAGGAGGGAGGTTTTGCCCACGCTGGGGAGGAGGGAAGGGATGTGGGTGAGGATTTGTGCTGCAAAGCCAGTCTCAGGGGGTCGGTCTCAGCAAGGACAGGGGCTGTGCAGCCACCGGCTCCCGGGCCAGCACACACGTGGGGCTTCCCTCCCGTCGCCAGCGTCGCTCCTTACCCCAGAGCTCCTATGATAATTATCTTCAGATCCACCTTCTTGCTGGCATCCATGGACAGGCCCTGCGGGACAAGAGGAAGTCACCTGGCTGTGGGGATGGGACCAGCTCCTGGTGAGCCCTGAGGTGCTGGTGGAGGTGTGGGAGCAGCTGCTGCTCCCCGTGGCCTCTCCTCACTCCCACCGCAGCTCTCCTGGAGCTCCAGCCATCGCTGTGTCCACACTGTGCCAGCGCTGTGTCCGTGCTGTGCCAGCACCCTGCTGCACTCATGTCCCAGTGGTGGTGGGGGCATAAACTCCCATGCTGAGCCCAGCCCACGTTCACCACCCGGGACTGGCTCCCGAGGTGCCAGTGCACGTCCAGACACGCCACCGAACCAGATCATCACCATTGCAAGCTGCTGCGAGCACCTTCCCTGCCTCTCCCTTTCCCTCTGAAGCGCAGTCCCTCCCCCAAACCTGGCACACACCGGGGGTCCTGGAGGAAATTACACTTTTTAAAGAAGACCACAACCAGCTGGACTTTGCTGGGTGCCCCAAGGGATGCCACCCAGCCCAGGGGCACCCTGGAAGGCTGCATCCCCAACGCGTCCTGGTGTCCCCACATTCTCTGAGCCCTGAGCAGCTCCAGCAAACCCCCTCCCCAGGCAGGGACGAGCATCCTCCGGTGGTCTCAGCAGCCCTGTCTGCACGGCAGCATCAGCCAAGGCGCACATAGAAAAACACTTTCTGACAGACTCCTTCCTGCATTTTTTCCCGATGCGTTGGCCAGCCCTGCGCCATTCCCGCTTGGCACATCGTCCCTGCCAAGGCAGCTCTCAGCCGAGGGGTCCAGGCTCTCCTGCACCCCTCTGCCACCCCAGCCCGGCCGTGGGCATCATCCTCGGCACAGGCAGAGCTTTGTATCTCAGCACACACAAACTTTCCGCTCCTTTTGCCGGCACCCAAGAGCTTTCTCGGAGGCCAGCTGCTTTTAAACTCAAAATGGAGTTTCCCAACTTTTTGCGAAGGTTGCTCTCCAGGGGTCCCCTGCTCAGCCATGGTCTTGGCCACAGCCCTGGGGGCAAGAGGGGCTGGAGGGCAGAGCACTCACCTGCCTGGGCATCCGTCTGCTGGGCGGCCAAAGCTCTCGGCTCCGTTCCAGCCGGCGTCTCGTGGAGGGAAGAGATGAGAGAGGAGGATCCAGGGAAGGTTGGCCAGCCCCGGCGGTGATTCCCGCTTGCTTGCCGCCCGGGGAAGGCGGCTGCGGGGCCCCACGTCGTGACATCAGCAGAAAGGGGCTGAGATCCTGCCGGAGCTGGCGGAGGAGCCACGGGTGGGTGCTGGGATCTCACGGCGTTTCCCTCGGCTCTGCTGGGTGCTCCCGGGCTCAAGGTCTGATAGGGGAAAGAGAACAAGGCTCCTCTCGTCCCCTGGGGTTTGGGATTGACTTTTGGCCTCTCCTCTTGCTCAAGATCCCCTGGTAGCTTTTGTCCACCTCCCCAGAACCCCTTATCTGCCTTCCTGCTGGGGGATTATTTGGGACTGAGAACAAAAGCCTGGTGGGGCTATCGGCAGCATCCCAGGTACCACCCTGGACTTTGTTCAGGCAGCTCCGATAGTGTGGGATGGGATAAGGGGCTTCGGGAGCTGGGGACCATGGGGGAACAGTGGAGGTGGGGTGGGGCTGGGGGCTCGGTCTGGCAGAGAAGGGGGAGCAGATGGGCAGGGCTCCCTTTGAGGGGGCTGTGGGCTCTGTGCGGCTTTTGCAGGCAGGAGAGGAGCAGGGTGGCACGCAGGAGTGCTTGCAGCCCCTCGGTACGCCATCCCACATCCCTGCAACCCCCACCCAGCACCCACAGTCAATCTCTGCATCCCGTGAGCACACCAAAAGGAGGGGACCGTGTCAGGATGGAAGCCCCAGTAGCCAGAGCTGGTGGCAGCTCCAGAAGGGTGATGTGTCCAGCTTGCAGGTGGGATTTTGCTCCCTCACCCTGAACTACAACCACCGGTGGCCTTGGAGGGACCCTGCACCCTCAGATCTCCCAGCGTCCTGGACACGGGATCCCTCCAAGGCCACCAGCTTTTGCTTTTCCACTGGGTGCCCTCATTTTTGTAGATTTTTTTTTTTTTTGCTGTAGACATCCCTTATGGGATCTCAGGGAAAACTGCTGCACTCAGCAGGACAAACCCTCCTCCTCCTTTCCAGGTGTAATTTGGGGACCTGTCTGGCCAGAAAAATCTGTTTTTTCCCCCATGGGGCAAGCACAGGGAGGAGCTGGGGTGAGATAGAAGCACCTGAGCCAGTTCTCACCAATGGAGTGTAAAAGGCTGATGTTTCCCGGGAGCAGATCTCTCCTAATCCCTGTTTTCAGCCTGTTTCCATCGTACTGCTTCACCTTTGCCCCTGCAGCAAGACTCTGTTGTTCAGCCTCCCCCCCCAACTACTTCTGCCCTTGTTTCTCTCCGCGTGCCCCTCCAAGGCTGGTGGGATGGAGGTTGCTCACCCAGTCAGATGATCGATGCCTCTCTGCGCTGCTGGAGATGGGGTTTGTGGTTGCGTTGCTACAGCTGATGCCTGCAGCCACTTCTGCTTTCGGGCAGGAGGGGCTGTACCCATCAGGGCACCCATCCCAAGCTCAGTGCTGGCTCCAGCTTTTGTTTGATTTCACAAGGAAAGGGATTTTCCCAAAGCTCCTGCTCTCCTTCCCTCTCCTGGTGTGAGCTTTGTCTTGGATGAAGGCAGAGGGAGCAGTGGTGTAGAGGAGATGATGGCCAAGACATTGCTCAGCAGCTCTTGCAACCACAGTTCCAGTCCTGTCCTGATTGCTTCACCAAGTCAGCAATTCTGAGGAAAAAAGCGTGTATTTTGTGCCCTGTGACTATGAGGAAGACCTCGCAGCTAGGAGACGATGACACACAGGCTGAGGACTGCTACGTCCAGAGGAAAGGCTCGTGTGGATGAGGAGAGGACGGGCTGTTCCCTGTGGCAAGGCTCACAGGGTAGTGAGAGTGAGGGAAGGAAGCAAAAGGCGTCCAAGTGACCAAACTGTTCCCTACGGCTGTTTGGCCACCTCTGCGCCCCGGGAACTCAATATTTGCTGGAGCAACATCCCCTGAGCTTCTGCTATGCATGGCAGGGAGAACTGGAGAGGACCACCCAAAACCCACCAAGCAGATGTGGGATGCTCTGAGATCCCAAGAGCACATGGCGTCAGAGTAGTCCTGGTCAAGTCCAGCCTGGGCCACCTCTTGCTGCTGGCCAGTGTTCAGGGACACTGGGTGGTCCCTTGTGCTGGAGAAGCTGGATGCTCCCCTGCTACCTATGGCTGCAGTGATGGGCTGGTGCCCAGCAGCACCTTGGTGTGCTAAGAGTTAAGCTGGAAGAAGGAGAGGAGACCTTTGTCCGGCTGCCTGGCACCTTATCTGCACCACTGAGGTGAAGTCAATACACGAACCGGTTGCAGAAAGCAGATGCTGATCAGTGCCACAATCAATGTTTCTGAGTGAGGCTGATATTTTCTTTTATTGCAAACGACAAGGCTGAACCGCAAAGTTTCCAGCCCAATCTGAATTTGCCAGTGCTCTCAGACCCAACCCTAAAGTCTGCTCTGGTCTGGGAAAGATGGAGCAGAGACAAAGCCTGGCCCTGGCTGAGGGCTCAGGAAAACTGAGCATGAACACGGGTAAAAATAACCCTTCTCTGCGCTTCCCTTTCTCTCTGCCTTCCATGCGTGTCTCGGGATGCATCATGCACGAGCCACGATTGCTCATGCTTTCTCCCGCATCCCTTGCACCATCAGCATGTCACATCACCACAGGGATTCCTGGGCAGCCCTGTGGCTGGCAGCCCCCCCGCAGCTCCCCACAGCCCCCCAGAGCCACCCAGACCCCCCGAGCCAGCCCAGCCGTGGGTGCTGGCTGCAGAGCTGGGCAGCTGCTTTGCCCTCTCTCGCTTCAAGCACCCACCAGCCACGTTGTCTTTGCCAGTGCCCAGGGGATCAAAGCAAAATTCACTGGAAATCACCCGTTGATCTGGGAGTTTTGTGGCACAGAAAGAGCCCCAGGGTCTCTCCAGTCTCCTCGTTGCCTTCTTGTTTACCAGCACCAGCTCAGCTGGCTGAAGCGACCCATTTTCCCAGTGAACTCGCTGCTCCCCCAGCCCCTGCCCTGCCTCTGCCCGCAGCCATCGCCTCAGGCTCAAGGGGAACTCGGGGATGTCCACAGTCACCTCTGGGGACTTTCTGCTCTACCTGGGCAAAGTGTCCTCTTCTGCCCATGGGGAAATCCTAGCTAAAGACTGTGCAGGCTGACCTTTCAGATCCAGCATCTTCTGCACCACCAAGTCTCCTTTGAGAGCAGGAAAATTGCAGTACCACTGAGCATACAGCCCTGGCAGTGCCGTGGGTGACAGAGGCTTTTAGCTTGTCAGGGAGGAGGGCAAGGTCCAGGGAAGGAGGATTCCAAAGAAGGGCAAATAAACTGGGAAAGGGTCTAGGGCACAGGTCTGCTGAGGAGCGGCTGAGAGACCTGGGGGTGTTGAGGCTGGAGCAAAGGAGGCTCAGGGGAGACCTTCTCGCTCTTGACAACTCCCTGAAAGGAGGTTGGAGCCAGGTGGGGTTGGGCTCCTCTCTCAAGGAACAAGTGACAGGACAAGAGGAAACAGCCTCAAGTTGTGCCAGGGGAGGTTTAGGTTGGACATGAGGAACAATTTCTTGCTGGCAAGGGCTGTGAAGGGCTGTGCCAGGCTGCCCAGGGCAGTGGTGGAGTCCCCATCCCTGGAGGGGTTTCCAAGCTGTGGAGATGTGGTGCTGAGGGACACGGTTTAGTGGTGACCTGGCAGTGCTGTTTTGATGGTTAGACTCGATGATCTTAAAGGTCTCTTCCATCTAAAACAAATCTATGATTCTGTTTAACCCTCCAGTGCAATCCAGCTGAGGTCTGGATGATTGCTGCTGTGCTAATCCACACAGGCAGGGCGGCTTTTGTTTTATTAAAGCTTTTATTGACCTGTATTTAAAAAAAGAGAATCTGCAAAGATCACAGAGCTGCTGAAGACATTTGGATATTCATTATGAAACAGCTTTCTTGCCTGGACCAAACTTCTGCTGGGCTCTTCAGCTGCGGTACCTGGGTTGGCCTCATCACCTCCAGGGCCACTGATGCAGTGGTGGAATCCCCTGCCCTGTCTGGGGGCAGCAGCCTGGTGGTTCCGCTCCCCTCCCGTCCCCCGGGATGCCACAGCCCTAAGGGACAGCGGGGGCCAACCCCACCCTGTTATTTCCACGATCAAAGACGGAGTAAAACTGACGGATGAAAACATCGCCCAAAATCCAGAGGGGTCCGGCGGGAGGGGCAACATCCATCCCCTGAAAGCCGCTGGTGCAGAAGGCCATGCCATCGCTGTACTCCTGGGGAAGAAGAATTCCAAAGCTGGGGATGAACCCGAGAGCCTCGTGCACGTGGGAACACACAGGAATGGTGACTGCGGGTCCCGTGCACAAAGCAATGGGGCTTGTCACCCGCTGGGCCAGCTCCCAGCGTGGCTCTGGGCCACCTTTGTCTACGGAGCCATTGGGAATTGGGGGTGAAGATGCTGGTGGAGCTGCAGCTGTACCATGAGGGTGTAGGCCTGGGTGCTGAGCGTGTAGGGGAGCCCGCTGATGGTGAAGGTCACGTCGGGCATCACATTGAGGTTGCTGCACTCCACGGCGTACTGTGAAACAGGCACTGCTGGCCCATGGGAGGTCCCTCCCAGCAGGGTGGGGGTCCCAGGGCTTTGCCCCCCTTCTCTCCCTACCCTCGCTCTCACCTCTCCATCCACAGATGTGGCACCAATATAGCTTTGCAATTCTTTTATTTCCTTGGTGGGACCCGTGATGAGTGACGTCCCGGTGTCCACAATGGCCTGGCAGCCGTTTGCACAGAAAGCGACTGTCCCACCCACCTGGATGCTGGAGGAAGAGGAAAAAGAGAGAGAGCAGGGATCAGGACTCCTCCTGCTGCCCTGCCCCAGCCCAGCCCTTCCCGCCCTGCCCAGCACCACTCACTTGTCCAGCTGGATCTGCCAGTACCCTTGTTGAGTGACGGGCACCCAGTTCAGGGTCCCTGTGAAGCGAGAGGGGTCAAAGCCACCAAAGAGCAGCTCCCCTCCCATGGAGGCTTCGGGATTCCTGGAGGGAGGAGAAGACGTGAGGGATTTCCTCTCTTTCACTTTGCACACTGCATTTGAAATGGGTGGATTTACCCACTTGCTCCCCACAAATGGTCATTCGCTTCATTCCTGTGAGGCCTGAGCTCTGTGATGCTCAGCACGGTACCAAACCCCCTCTTTTCTAGCTCAGGAGAACATCCTTATTTTAGCAGCCTCCCCTAAAAGCAATGCCTGAGTCTAAGAAAAGCCCAGAGCAAAGCCGTGTCCATACGCGCTCATGTAGACAGAGAACATGGGCAGCTCCACCAGATTTTGTGCCATCATGTTGTCAAAGACAGGGGTGATCCCATCCACGGCCAGTGAAGGGTAAGCCAGCCCCAGGATCCCATCGAACTCGGCGTCCAGGAAGGCTTTTCCCGGCTCGCTGACACTCTCTGCAAACTGCTGGTTGCTCACGGTGAGACCCTCGACCTGCGGGGAGTAGGAGGCTTGATGGTGGTGCTCAGTCTGCTGGCAAGTCCCAGCCACGTTGTCCAGAGCAGGAGAAACCAAAGGTGACTCACAACTACTTGGTCGGATCCAATGACCCCCGTCAAACTGCCAGTCCCGTACTGGATGGAGAAGGGGGTCCCTATCGCCTGGTACGTGCTGGACTGCGACGGCTGAAACCTGGCGTGCTGGGCTGGGGAAGGAGACGGGAGCTGTCAGCAGAAATGCTCTTCATCTGTGTGGCCACGGATGCCAGGAGACCCCACCACAGCCGGCAGCAGCGACCGGCCTCGGAGCAAAGCACTGGGGGGATAAAACTTACCCCGTTTCAATCTGCCTGAAAGGCGCCAGGTTTGTTAAGGGGAGCGGGATCAGCTCGTGGGATATTTTTGTAAGACCTGAAGCTCGGCCCTGCTGTCTCCAGCTGTTCTCCCCAGCCCACCATGGGCTCTGTTGGGAGCACCCAAGGGCTGCTCAGAGCTGCTCCGTGTCCTGGGCAGCGGGGCTGGACTCACCAGGGCTGGACTCGCCAGGGCTGGACTCACCGGGGCTGGACTCACCAGGGCTGGACTCACCGGGGCTGGCTCATCGCTGGCAGCCCGAGCAAGCCCGGTGCTTGTCACCCACCGAGCCCCCGGGCAGGCAGCCCGGAGCCGTGCCATGCGCCCTGTGCCCGCCTTGTTCTGCCACCCAGCCCCTTGCTTACAAGCGATATTGTGTGCTATCATCTTTGCTTGTTTGTTTAAAGGCTCTCCCCTAAGAATGGCCTAAAGAGCACGTCCGATATCTCCCGCGGGCTGATGGTGCTGGGTGCTGGTGGTGTGACTGCTGCGTGAGCAAACAAACCCGCTGAGGCTCCCCCTGCTCCCTCCCACCCCTCAATTTCTGTTATCCGTGTGTGCCTTGAAGGACTCAACTGGGTGGGAATGTCTCCCCAAGGAGTCTGGGCTGTGCTGGGGCCACCTTGGAGGGGTCATTCGGGGTCCCATCACTGCTGGATGGAGGGACTGGCCGGTTGGGGAGCCCCTACTCACTGCAGGCTTTGCTGACACAGTAGACCGATGGCACCCAGAGGTTGGAGGAGCCCGTGTCGAATACCACAGTGAAGTTCTGCGGGGGGGTCCCGATGGAGATCTGCCCAAAATACTCGATCTAGCAAAGAGAGGAGCCATTAGAGGTCGGCACACCAAGAAACGCTGGCAAAGGGGTGTCTGCAGAGGACAGATGGGTTTCGGTGCAGGGATGGCCGGCACCAGGGGAGCGTTTGATCTGAAACAGCCATGTTGTGCCTGGTGAAATAGAGCCAAATATTTAAGGAAGAGCAAGGCAAGCTGAAGAGACAGGATGGTGGGTGTGGATGCCAGCCTCTTCCTGCTGGATTCAGCAGGAAGACCAAGCCCCGAGGTGTCCCGCATCACCGGGATGCAGACAGCGGCGGGGGCTCTGGGGAATGGGATGAAGCTGGGGAACCCCCTCCACCACTGGCTCTGGGTCCTTCGTGGTGTGATACATGTTAGTTTTGGAGGAAATCAGAACCCGGGGAGTGCAGCAGGCAGGGAGAGGGCTGGCAGAGCCTGCTGTGAATATGCTCCCTTGTTCCTTCTCATCATCACATTCTTGGGAACAAAGGAGCAGGGCCCTGTCTGGGGGGCACGCTGGAGCCCTGGCACGCTGGGGCACTGGCACGCTGGGGCACTGGCCGCCGACATGCTCCGTTACCAGGTGTGGGCTTGATGGGAAGCGTTGGGGACCACTCATGCAAACTGATGTGCTTTTCGGGGTGTCTGCAGCACGCTGCTGGGACTCAGTACCCCCCAGCTCTCGGTGCCACCACACTTACGTCCAGATAGTTGATGAGGGGCTCGTTGGCGTTTGTGAAGTCAGAGCAGTCCTCGCTGTACTGGATCGTGTCGATCTTGTGGGCTTTCCAGAAGTGGGAGAGCTGCCCGCGATCCCGCAGCACCTTCCGCAGGGAGCGGTGCCGCGTCAGGGTCACCCTGGGGAAGGAAAAGTCCCGGTCACTTGCCTGGAGCCGTGGATGCTGCCGGTGTCCTGCATGTTCACCCTGGGGGTCCCAGCACCACCAGGATGCAGGTGCAGAGCCTGCTTCCCTGCATCCCCCATGGCACTGGTTTCTAGCCGAGGCACAGTGAACTGGGGGGGCTTGATCTGTTTTAGGATTCAGCAGATGGAGGGCAAAGCTGGCAGGAGAGCATGCACACCCCTGCGCTGGCCTGCTCGCGCTGATGGGGCGGGCAGGAACGCCACATGACTGATGGAAAAGGACCTTCAGGCTGGGAGCGGAGACCAGGACCAAGGTGAATTCATGCTGGTGTTTACTCCCCTGTCTGCTTGCACAGACCTTGTCTGCAACTAATAACTCATCCTGCAGACCTCACCACAGCCGGCTGCTGCTGGGGTCTGCTCAGAGGGATGGAGACAGCCACGGAGCTGACAGACTGATGGGAGCAAACCAGCAAAGCATCGTGTGGTCCCTGCGCTCCGGTGCAGCCACAGTGTCCGTGCCAGGGGAGCTCAGCTCTGCCTGCTCTCAAGACTGGCAGGATCCTGGGAGAGAAGCCCCTCCAAGAGCCTGGGCAGCTGGGGTGCACCCTGAGGACCCCCTTACCTCTTCAATCCGCTGGTCAGGGAGAGGCAGAGCATGGCGAGGAGGAGGAGGAAGCTCTTCATGTCGGCGGCAGCGCTGGCCTCGGCTGGGCTCTGCGGGTGCGGGCAGCGCCGTGGCGTTGTTCTTATACCAACAGGTACACCCTCGTCCCAGTGCCCGCGATAACGCCCTGCTCAAAGTCAACACAGGGCTTTGGCGGTGGAAATGAATCACTGGCCGTGTCCCAGGCGAGGCAGAGTGTGGGCGCCGGGGTCAAGTTTGGTTTTGTGGGCGAGGGGCTGGTGGTGGCAGAGCTGAGTGGTGCCCAGGGACCTGCCAGGCGCCGGGCAGGGGGATGTGGCGGCTGCTTCTGGGAGCTGCCAAGGTCCCACAGCAGGAGCAGGGTGAGGTCTCTGTCCCAGTGCTTCCATCCTGGTGACAGCTCCTTATCCACTGGAAATCACATGGCACAGCTGAGCTGGTGGAATCCCCCCAGAATGCTCCGGGGAGCATTTTCCCTTCCCTTTGCCCCATGGTCATCCCCAGGGACCTGCCCATGGCCATGGGGTGCTCCAGCTGCAAGGGGGGTGCAGGACGTTTGCCCAGAGAGGTTGTGGAGGCTCCTTCTCCGGAGACTTTCAAAACCCGCCTGGCCATGATCCCGGGTGACCTGCTCTGGCAGGGGGGTTGGGCGAGATGATCTCCAGAGGTCCCTTCCATCCTGCACCATTATGATTCTGTGAAAGGGATGTGTTCGTAGCGTCAGGCAGCTGCCACGCAAACTTGAAAAGGCAAAGAGTAATTAGCGGTGATGAACTGCTCAGGAATCTGCAACTTTCCCTTTTAAGCAGCAGTCAGTGCCATCAAAGCACGGTCTTTGCTTGGGAGACAGTTACTCCTGGCTTTACAGCCACTAATGGGCTCTTCCCCAGTGGCTGGTTCTCGTTTAACACAGGATGGCCGCCTCATTAAGCCTCTGTGAATGCAAATAAAAAATGCTAATGAACAAATAAAGCCTTCAGATGCAGAGGGGGAGGGCGAGGATTTTCTTGCTGCCACCATCTCTCAGACGCGGGGCTGAAGGCTCGCGATGACACCGTGTCGTCCCTGCGGTTGTTTTCCATGTTTACGGCTCTGTAATAACGGCTGATGGGTGCCACAACGGGGGGTGTTCTACCCAGCGAGCACCATTCGTGTGATTGATGGGGTTTCTACCCTTAGCACTGTGCTAATCCATTTTCTGTTCATCCTGGTTAGTCTATTTTATCTAATGAAAGTCCACAACCCGGGAAATTAAAGTCCTTGTCTGTGAGGCACAGGTAGGGATGGGCCAGGAGCCCAGCACGGCCGCTTGCCACCCCGGCTGGTAGAGAATAATGGCCTCAGAAAGAGCCAAATCGTGTCTCCTGCGTCTCCATCCCTGGGAGATGCTGCCGGGCTCCTCCTCTCCCTGGCTCCCCGGGGAGCTTAAGCTTAAAAACTCTTATCAAAGGTTTCTTCGGTGCGAGCGCGGGGATGTGGGGCTCGGCAGAGGCGATGCTGGTGGCAGATGCAGCCGGTTTTTCCAGGTCAAATGCAAATTCCCTGCATTGCCCCATGCCCAGGTCGGTAGCTGCAGTGTTTTTCTCTGAGTAGCTTTTATTTGAAGTTATTATCTATTTCCCTTTTAAGATACAGTTTAATGTATTGGTCTAATCATATATTCAGAGGAAGGATTTAAAAAAAAAAACCAAACCAAACCTTCCTAAAACAAAAGCAACCACGGCAAGTGCCAGATCAGCTGAAAGCAGCAAGCTGATTGTTACGGACATGGTTTATAACCCGAAAATCCTGTAAGAAAATCCAGCCTGAAGGGCCGTTGGGCTTCTGAGATAAACGGGAGCGTGAGCTGCAGTACAGACAAGCCGACTACTTTAAGCGAAATAGTTTATTTAGTGGAAAAGATCCCAAATTGGATCATCATAATCTGCAAGCTCGTGACAGGAGATTCAGCGTTAAAATCTGGAGATGGAAGAAATAAAGAGGCCAAACATTTCATTTAGAAATTTTTGAAGTTGAGCAAATCTATTTCTACTTTTATTTAGTTATTTTAAAAGTAAATTTAAAACCGAGGCCCTTAAAGGCAAATCAGAAGTTTTATTTCAAGTGGAACCAAGTGGTTTGTTTTCCTCTTTCTTTCAGGAGCCAATACAAGACTCGGCTGCATTTGTCCAAGAAAATGGGGGGAAAAAAAGGCTTTGCTTCATACGTGCTTTCAGCTGTAGCTCCGTGTCTGAAGCACCCTGCACCAGGAGACCTGCATCTTTTCAGTGCTCGGTGTCCCAGCTCTGCCCTCCCGGAGCATCCCCACCTCCTACATCTGAGAGAGCCTGGAGCGACTGAGCCAAACATGCAGAAATACTTATTAGTCTGGGAGCCTTTGAATCCGTCTTGTTAATAAAACAGCAGAAAAAAAGTGCTTACATGCAGTAGAAATGTAATGAAACGTGACTGCCAGCTACTGGAACATCCCAGGTCTTGTAATATATGGCCCGTACCTAGGGCTGTGCTGCTTCCAGGCAGCGGCTGTCGCGAGGGGTGTCTTACCCCATCCGGCTCTACACATGGGCCCTCAGATTTATCAGAAATAGGTGCTGCACCTTGAGCAGAGAACACGCGCCAGTGTGCAGTGCTTCACTCATTTTAAGAAACCTCCTCTCAGGCTATGAGTATGCTATCTGGGTTCTTTGTATTTCCTTTAGTGCAGCCACTTCCACGACCGGCTCTGACTGATTCAGCTTGCGCTCGAGTAGCGTTTTCTGAAAAGCCTTTTTTTCTCTATCAGCCACTTCTCCCACCTGTTAATCTGTTTATACATCACGGAGCCCCTGAAAGAGTGAAACCCTGCAACAGCAAACACACTTTTGAAAAAAAAAAATAAAACCGAGCAAGTTCGGTTAAATATTTACCAGAGGCAGAGCAGCTGTGGGTAAAACTGGGCTAAATCCCGCTGGGATGGAGCTGATGGACAATGTGGTCCCCGTGGTCCCAGTGGATGGGAGGGAAGTGTGGGCAGCAGCAGTGGGGACCTGGCAGGGACCCAAATCACGATGTAGCTCCTGAAGATGAACCCCAACAGCGTCTGGCGCTGGGGGGGTACAAAGAGATTCTCAAGACCAGTTTCTCTTTGGCTATGCTAAGTCCAAGGGGATTCATGGAGATGCTGGGATGTTATCTCCCCAGGAGAGGGTTGCTGTGGGATGCTGGGGGTGATGGGGGTGTTTACATGCCAGCGGGCACCGTCCCCGTGAGTCAGGGACCCTGCAAGAAGAGGGGTCCCTTGCTCCCTGCCCATCTCCTGCCAGGGAAGAAGCACAAGAGGGCTGGGCTGCTGCAGGACATCTCCAACACCAACTGCTGCTCCAGTGCGAGAGCTGCAAAATCAGTTCCTAGGGAGCAGCAGCGGCCCAGTGCTCCCGAAACCTGCTGCGAACTGGTGAGAGTGGGTCTGCAGTCTGCCGTTTGCACCCTGCCGTTATTGAGTGATGCCGCAAGTTACTACTGACCAGAAAATCTTTCCAGAAAATGGGCAAGTGGAGGCCCGCTTGACACCAAGTCATGCCAGGCTCTGGGACCACGTCCCTTATGACTTAAAATGTTTTACTCCTATAGAAGACTCTTGCCTGGAAGCAGCCAGAGCACTTTTGGGGTGGCAGCTGAATCACTCGGGGCTGAGCCAGCTCCAGTGCTGCTGGGCAGAGCTCGCTGCCCTCGGGGACTGCTTTGCTCCAACAAAGCTCAGCTGCATTTTAGTGCAAAACTACTGGAAGATGGGCCAAGAGGGGGGACCTCTGAGGAGAACAACCCGGAGAGATACAACCTCCCCAGCCCTGGATCAGAAGCATCCGCAGAACAGCAGAGAAAATACCCAAATATATTTAAATGAGCCAATCGGCAGAGGGGAAGCGTCACGGAACCTTGTGTGGGCTCGTTCCTGCCATCGGCCCTGGGGTAAGAGCGAGACCGCATCCGGCACCGAGCTGGTGAGCACCTCTGCACTGCTGGACCCCTGCGGCTGCATGGCCACCTAAATGTTGCCGAAACGTCCTTAATTCCTGCTCCCTCCAAGGCCCTGGTTGCCCTGGTCCTGCGGGAAAGGGAAGGTGAGGAAAGCTCTGGTCCCCCAGGTAAAACACCGCTGGATATCGCACTCCCCAGGCCGCTGCACGTGGTGCCTCGGAGAGCTCTGGTCCATCAGGCGAGAGCTGGGGTTGGTGTCCAGCTCCAAGGGGTGTCTGCAGGCCACATCCAGGTTGGATGTGTTGCTGCCAACCTGAGCTTTAGCCTTAAACTGAGGCAGCAAGGCCTGGCTTAAATGGGATTAAAATAATTTGAGGCATTCCCGTGATTTTGCTCACCTTTAGATCGAGCGTAGACGTCTTGACTTCACCGCTCGGTAGCCGGCCGAGTACGAGTTCTTTACACGCCTTGATTTCAACAGGGCATCGTGCTTGAGAAGGGGTTAATATCCTGGGGGCTGGAGGGGGGGAGGCTCTCAGCAAGTTACCCCGTACACCAAAAAAGTACATGTGCTGCCAGCATCGTACTGGCTGTTATCTTCAAAATAGATACTTCAATGCGCTCGTATGCGTATCACCTCCTCAATCTCGCCGTGCCCCATCTCAGCAAAGAAGCTGCTTGCTACTGATATTTGGATTTGGGTCTTATTTTGCAATTTCCTTTTGAACAGCTCATTTCTCAGATCGTTATCTGCTGCAGCAGCCTCTCCTGCCCCGCAATAGGAAATGAGCCATTTAAGAATGACAGCCAGTTGAGAAGGATATTTGGGGACAGAGCAGTTCAATAAGGTAGGGGGAAAATTCCGGCAAGAAATGGACTTTTAGCTTGGCGGTTGCCAAACTGTTTGGGTAAGTGGAATTTCGCAGGAGATTGGTCAGGTTATCGGAAAAGCTTTTGATGAATTACTCTTAGAAATGTGTCATAGAGGGAATTATAGCATCTGATCCATAGGATGGATAACGCCTTTGCTCTAACTATCAATCTATCAGTCGATCAGCCATATTATTATGGCTCCTTTAATCGCCGTATCAAAGCTTTAGCTGAAGATGCCTCCCTACGTTAGCCATTTATAAATAGTGAGCAGATAGGCATTGAGTGAAAATGTAAAGTGCTTTTTTGTAAGTGGAAGCTCACCAAAGGAATGCTGTCGGTTGCTGTCCTTTATTATAAATCTCTTCAGTATCATGGCCAGAAGTCCTGAGCCAAGGGGCCTGGTTCAGGTGTATGTATTTTCAGATTATGTGCCTTAAGCCCCGTTAAATTCAACAGGATTTAAGTGCTCACCTAGAATTCAATCCGAGGTCTTAAATTCACATGCAGAGGTGTTGAAGGGCCTCTGACCTTTCTGGCTGGATCGTGACCAACGGCAAGAGCCTGACACCAAACCCGCCGCCGTCTTTTGGTTACTTTCTCTTATGGCTTTTTTTTTTTTTTCCCAGATAATAGTTATCAAATATCTTTTGTGGATTTACAAAAAAAAAAATATGCAGGAGAGGATTAAAGCAAGAAGAATGAATTTCAGTTCTTCTTCTATCAGTGGCACGGGGGAGCCCAGAAGCTCCAGTTAAGTCTCAGATGTGACCGAGGCGGCGGCAGATAAAACCCTTAAGCTCAGTGATAATGTCAGGGAGGGTCTGGCCGGGGGTGTGAGTGAGGAGGACTCGCAGAGGGGAGGCTGGTCGCCTTTATTTTACATCTGTAATGGCAGACCACCGCTTTCAAGCGGCCGGCCTGACCTTCAGCTGACGTGGAGCAGTGTGGAGCTCCATGGGACCATTCTGGTTGGTTGCCACCAGGGCAAGCGGCCTCTCTGTCCCCGCCGAGACCTCCAGTGCTTCGCTGGGCATCACGCCGGCCGCCGAGACGCCTCGCAGGGAGGATGAGCACCTGCGAGTGGTGAGTACAGAGCCCTTCGCAGGCCTTGCTCCAAGATGGAAGGGGAACGGCAGCTCTGGGGATCCTTTCTGCTCGGGTTCTCAGCCCGAGCTGGCCGGGCTCTGGCTGCGGGGATGCTGTGCCCTGTATCCAGGAGCAGCAGCAAAGCACAGGGATGCTGCAGCCCCCACGGCTGGTGATGCTGCACCTGCTTCTTGCCGAGCTGGGGGCAATCCGTGTTCTCCTTGGATGCCCGCGGTGGGCAGACGCATAGGCAGGAGCCTCAGAAAGGGCTCGTCGTTTTGGCAGGAGCCATATTTGTTAAGTTCTCTCCTCCGGCGAGCACTGCGCACCCCCCCGCACTGGCAGCAAGGCTTTTGAAAATCTGCTGAACAAAAATGAACCTTGCACCCAGAAATGAAGAGCAAGGAGCCCTGGGGATTTTTTAAAATGGAGCCCCAGGTTTTTGGGCATGTTGCCTTAAAGACAGAAAGCGAACCCAAAAACTGTGCCAGCAAACCTTGGTCCTTTGAAGCAGTGGCAGCCAAACGATACCAAAAAGACTGAAAATTATTTACTTCTTTCACTTAGACAAAATATTTTTCACTTATTCAGGTGGGTGCTTGCTGTCATCTCAGTTGTCACCTTGATCCTATACGCCCTCCTCTTGCTGACACTTTACATCATGCTCAGCAGGAAAATAGGTAATTTACCGTCTTGTCGCTGTACCTGTTGTGTTTCTGGCTCTTGCAGTAGTCTGGTTCAGTTTGCAAAGCACGGCCAAGTCCTCGCTCTGGGTCTGATTCTCAGGGAGCAACCGCTGAGGAGCCTGTGTGGGGTCCTTCCGTGGACGTGCCAGGCCCCCCCAGGGACCCACCAGACCCCGGGGTGGGTGTGGGGTGGGATCGGCTCCAGGCAGGAGTTACCCACCAGCATCGCTGCCCTGGTGTGTGAGCAGCTCTAGTCCCACGGGCAGCACCGGGCAGGGTTATACAGCCTCTTGTCGTTTCAAAAACATTGTCTTTTATTGCCCTTGTTAGCCGAGTGGTGGGAAAATACCATCAGAATCCATCTGCGAAATATTAATTCAGACGAAGCTACGATTTCCAGCAGGAAAAATCTTTCACACAAAACCGCTGCCCACATTTGCACATAAACAAGCTCTGCTTGGCCCCGTGGGTCAAACTAATTTTGAACCTGCACGGGAGAAGGCCTCGATGCCGTGATTTGACACTAGAGTCTTTCATCTCAGGAGGACAGGGCACGCACTTAATCATCTCGGTGTTTGAACTGATAGATATTTGCCCGCTCCAATACATAATAAGAATTATTGCGGTGCCAGCGGCTTTGCTGCGGGGCAGTGCTGGGGCTTGGGGAGCCGGGGGGGTCCGTGTGGAGGGGTGTTTGGGGTGCGTTGGACACAGCCCTGGGCTGCAGCAAGGAGCTGACTCTCATCCCGGTTGCAGCCAGGCATTCCTGCGGGAAGCAGGCGAGCAGCAGCCCTGCGGCACAGCCCCAGCAGCCTCCCACCTCTTCAGCGGGAGCCGAAGGGGTGCAGAGACCGACCTACGCGGGTAAGGGGATCCTGCACCTCGGCGTTCGGTCCTGGCCCGTGGGTAGAAGTGCGTGGTGTTGTGTCTGTGGGATACGCTCTAGCTCAGTCAGCTTTGGAGACCCTCAACTGCTGGTTTGGGCTGGGAGAGGCGCGGGCGGCCGGGCGGGAAGAAATTCCAGCTGCCTCCTCGGGGCTTTCCCTGCTCCATGGGCAGCGGGTGAAGAGGGGAGGGATCACACTGGTGCTTTTTGGATTCTCCATTCTCGCTCTCGAGGGCGTTTGCCTTTTCTCCGTGGTCGTATTTTTTTCCTTTAACCCGCGACATAGTGATGGAGGTGGGAATGTTTCCTGTTTTTAAGGGAGCAGCGAAACGTCTTCGGAGACCTCGGAGGACTCGGACAGCAGCCCGTCCCATGCACAAGTATGGCCACGGGCAGAGAGCTCTTGCCAGAAGCAGCCTCAAGACCCACAGAGAAGCAACGGGGGGGGTCAAATGCATCGAACCCAGTGGAAACACCAGCAGTCAGGCTGGGGTGGTGGTTGTCACCTGCCATATGCAGTGTCCTCCATTTAGAGAGAAGCCTCCCCAGGGGCCAGGGAGATCCTTGGGCACAACCTGGGCGCCTTGAATGGCTGCACGCCTTTGTGTGCAGGGCAAAGCTGGCCCTGGGAGATGCCAGTGCCTGACCTGGGCTTTCTGTCTGCTTCTGCAGGGCCCTCGCTCAGAAGAAAACCTCAATTACACGTGCCTGGTCTTCCCAGGGGAAGGCTGCGGGCCACGGTCTGCCAGGAACTACGAGAACATGAAGGCTGGGGCGGACTACGTCAACGTGGACCCCAAAAATAGGAAGGTGGATTTCTGGCCCTGCTCCAGCCCTGTGACCTCCAAGCCCATCGAGTACACCGAGGTGAAGCTGTGACTCCCGGGGTGCTGCTGGAGGGGTTTTGGCTCAGACCAGCACCGGGATGGGGAGATGCCCACAGCCCCGGCAGCCACGGGCCCAGGGCTTCTCCTTCCCCAGCGCCTGGCACGGGCTGACGCCTGCCAGCTTTTATTCCTTGGAACACTCCAACCCGCAGATACAATCTGCTTGGTATTCTACTTAAATGCATCACTGTTCCTGAAGGCTGCTGAGCGTGGATGGCGCGGGGAAGCGTTCCTCCTACCCTGGCTGCAATGAATGTGTGCTCTGGTTTTGTGTGACTGCCCTTTTTCTCATTCCATGAAAGCAAATGAAACATCCCCCCCTGCCCCTCAAAATGAGGTGGAGTCTGGGGAGGGAAATGGAGCAGTCTTGAAAATACCCACCCAAAGCAGCTGGCATCTCCTCTGAATGATGTTTTCTTTGCTGATCGCTGTCATAAAATACTTTTAAACACAGTTCCTCCGCCGGCTTTGCCCTCACTGCCCAACAAGCCCCAGTTCACCACCCTCCCCTGCACCCCTCAAAAGCCTCCCAAGCCCCCATCACCCCCAGAGCTGTTGCTGGGCCTGGGGTGGCTGTGCAGACAGCTTGACCCCCGGCCATGCATTGAGGGGATGGCAGGGCGGGGGAAGGAGCGTGGCCCTGCCAGGGACCTTCCTCCCACAGCTGAAAGCCGTAGTCATCATCTCAGCTGGCAAATGGCCGAGTGGTTCCCAGGGGATTTATATCCCCCCTCCTCAGCTGGAGGACCTGGGCTGGCTGCTGGTCCCTCTGGGCTGTGAGGGACACAGGACTCGACCACGGGTCTCCACATGAGCGTAGGTAAGTCAAATCCCTCTGTGTCCTGTGCGGAGGGGTGATGTTTTCTGTCTCCCACCTTTTGCTTTGCCTGCTTTGTCCCTGCACCAAATGCCCTGGGTGCAGGGGTCGGCTGGGAGTGATGCTCACACCCAGCAGAGCTGCAGAGGGGTTCAGTCCCTGGGCTGGGGCGCACTCCGCTGTCCCCCCTGTGATCTGCCACCACCTTTCATGTTTTCCTGAATTACTGGTTGAATTCCCAGGGGACTTGGGTAGCACTGCAATTTTCTCTAAGAAAACAGAGCTGCAGGCTCTCCAGCGTGCGGAGAGGAGCCCGGGGTTGTGAGCTGACCGTGCTGGGAAGGCTCTTGTTATCTTCTCAGAGGTGCTGCTTCCCCTGCCTGTCAGGGATTCCATTTGTCGGGTCACCTTCATGCTCCCGAGGTCCAGGAGAGTCAGGATCTGGCCAGCCCTGCTTGGGGCTCGCTGCTCTCAGCAAACCACTGCTGCAAACAGAGCTGGTCCCTTCCCATCACTCTGTATCTTGATACTCAGGATATTTTCAAGAAATAAACTTATAGAGTGCCGGGGAGGGGGAATGGTGCAATCGCTGGGAGCGATTAGGGGTGTGGAGCCACTGCCTCCCCACACAGCCCCCCTTCCTCAGGGCTGGAGCTGCCCCAAGTGCATTTCCAGTCGGCTCGGCAGCGATGTGCTTTAATGAAAGGTTGTGAGACGATTAATTTGGTATCGATCCTGGGCCGGGGGAGTGTCAGACACTCCTGGGTTTATGACCTTGCTGTGCAGATCTGGCCTAACTTGAAGGGCGAGCAAAGGAAAAGGTTCAAAACCCCAAATGGTGTCTGGGAACCGTGGCTAGAGGCCAGGAGAGGTGGGTTTGTGAAACTGGAGATGACGTCAAACCCAGCTAGCGGGAGTCTCTGGAAAAACTGATTCATGTGCTAGGTCATTAAAAAGTGAAAATAATTTAAGATTTCACTCTTAATGTCTTGTTTTTACAGATTTAGCCTGTTAATAGAGGGAATAACACCTCGCCTGCAGGGAATTCAGCCACTTGTACATCCCCATCAGCAGCTTTGGAGCTCCACTCCCCAGCAAAGGGATGCTCCTGCTGGCCTCACTCGTGTCTCCTTAATCAAAACAGCTTCTGGGAGACCCACAACACGCAGGGAGAAGGGCAGGGGCCAGGCTGGCGCTGCAAGGCCATGGCCCGTTCCCAGCTGCCGGCCACCCCTCCTCTGTGCTCCCAAGCTCCCTGAAGGAATCTCGGAGCCCTGGGTGGTTTCGGCACCTTGATCTCTGCTAAGTAAGACAAAAGCAGCAGCGATGTGAGAGCAGCTCTTTAGTGGGATGCAGCAGCTGGGGGCTGCAAGTGAACCTGCTGGGAAGTGCCGGGGCACGGGGGGAGGGAGGATCTGCCTGGGCGAGCTGGAGCTGGGCCAGGCTGCTCCGAGCAGCTCTTTGCTGATGTCGGTGCCGCATTCGGATGCTGGCACAGCGCGGTGCCGCTCTGCGATACCAGGACAGCTGCGCACAGAGAAGGACATTCCTGCCCCAAGGCTTTGGCTCCAGCCCCATCCCTGTCCCTGGGGAGGTGGGCAGGGGGTCCGGCTCCAGAGCTGCCTGTCAGCAGCGGGCAAAGCTGCTCTGCACAGAGGGGAGAAGATGCTGTACCCCAGGGTGTGGGAAAGCTGCGTCTGCTCTGCCAGCAAAGCCCTGGGGATGGGAGATGAGTAACTCGCTTGCAGGGAGCTCTGGAGCAGATGTAGCCAGGTTGCCTCCTGCTGAGCTCAGGCTGCTTTGCTGGCAGCTGTGGAACACCCAAAGCTCCAGTCCCTCCAGAAGGACTCGCTGGTGCAGCACCTCCCCAGCCAGTACTGGGGTTGTGGGGCATTCCTGGGGGAGAGCAGCCGGGCAGCGAGAGGCTTCCTAGTGTGAGGGAGGTGGATGCTGTGGCCGGGCAATGGAGCTCTGTCCAGCTCCCCCGACACTCGTAGCAGATGCAGTGTGCACAGACACAAGGACAAGACGGACAGTGAGTGATGCTTTTCTGGGTGAAGCACCCACCTTTCTGCAAAAGGAGATGCTACAGGGTGGGGAGGGACACAGCTCTGCAGTGACAGTGCTCGTGGTGTCACATCTGGTGGCAGCTGTCCTCGGTGGAGGGATGTGCCCAGGGACTGGCCACCGCTGCAGCCTAGAGCGTGCCCGACTCGGTCACCACCTCCTCGCAGGGTGGGTACAAGTCCTTGGTGCTGTCCCCGTGCAAGGGGAGGCTGGTGGGGCTGGTGTGGTGGCTGTGGCTCAGGATGGTGGTTTTCCTGCTGCAGAGGCTGCCGGTGGAGACCTGTCTCCGCAGCCTGGGCCGGGGACCACCCCAGCAGGACAGGCAGCGTGCGGCGTCCTGGAGCAGGTGCCCGCTGAAGAACATGTAAATCCAGGGGTTGCAGCAGCTGCTGAGGCTGGCCAGCAGCATGGTGATGGTGAAAGCCACGTTGGTGGACTCTGGGAAGGCAAAGGAGAGAGCTGAGACCTCCACCAGCCTGGGCAGGGTCCCGGTGTGCAATGGGTGGGCACTGGGGGCTCTTTTTGGCTCGGGCGCTTGTCCTTGGTCCCATTCCTACCCCATCTGACTGACATTTCTTTGGGCAGGAGGGTTTGCAGCATGGCAGGCGGAGCTGGGCTCTGTCCCTGGCTGAGGGGGCAGGTGGGTGATGTACTGGAATGGGGACGTGCTGGAGCAGTGCTGGGAGATGAGACCCAGCAGCTTTTGGCCCTTCCTCCAGCCTGTTTGCTGGCCAGAGCATCTCCAAGAGGCCTTTTAATCTTTAGGATAAAGTTCATTCTACCTGTGAACAGCCTGGAGAGCTACTGAAAACTTCCAGAAAAAGTCAACCTATTAAATCTGAAACCTGCTTTTGAAACCTCTGCAGCTGGCTCAGCAAAAGCCTTACGGGCACTGGCTGGAACACGCGAAGGACCTGCTCCAGCAGCACAGCTACTCCACGAGGCAGGACTGGCGCAGTTAAAACCCTCCCTGCAGTCACCTACCAACCACAGCAGCTCCTGAAGCAAATTCCCACTTGAGAGAAAAAAAACCACACATGGCAAAACTGTTCCCACAGCATCTTTCCACCTCCCTACAGGCGATGGTCAGCACCCATTGCTTGCCAGTGTTTTTTTTTTCTGGTGAAAGCAATAATTTGACTCTGCCATCAGCTTTCTAGAAAGACTGCTGAGGAGCAAATCTGTAGCCTTGCCCATGATTTGTAAATGACTTCAGCTCTTGGGTGAAGATGCCGTGGGCACGCTGTGCTCCTCGGGTGCCCAGAGCTCTGTGCCTGCTCGGGGCTGCAGCCCAGCATCCCCACCACTACTCACCATCATCAGGAGCATCCTCATCCCACACCGACCACATCTGCATGCTGAAAAATGGTGCCCAGCAGGCGATATAGGCCACCACGATGACAAAGGTCATCTTCACCGTGCGGATCTTGGCACGGGAGATGGTCCGCACGCTGCTCACCCGTGAGGGCTGCCCGCTGGGGCATTGCCCGCTCTTCTCAGAGGAGCAGGGAGCTGGAGGGGCAGCTGCTGTGGGCCCCCCCGTGCTGGGGGCACCACTTTGGGTCTTGCCTTTGAGGTTCTTGCAGATCTCGTAACAGATGAGGCTGTAGCAGACGGTGAGGATGCCGACGGGCAGGATGAAGATGCACAGTGTGGTCCAGGTGATGTAGGCTCGGGCTCCCCACGGGTACCTGAAGTCTGCCCAGCAGTCCAGCACCCCCGAGCCCTGGCGCACCTCCCGCAGGGAGAAGATGAAGATCTGGGGCAGGCTGAGCAGGCAGCTGAGCAGCCACGTAGCCCCGATCATCACGTAGGCCTGGCGACTGGGCTGCTGCAGGGTGTGCAGCGGGTGGCACACGGCCATGTAGCGGTCCAGCGTCATCACGATGAGCATGTAGGTGGAGGCAAACATGCTCAGCACCTGCAGGTACTTGACTGCCCTGCAGAGTGGGTCTGGCCCCAAGAAGCGGTACGTCACCTCCCAGATCAGCTGCGGCAGGACCTGGAAGAGCGCGACGCCCAGGTCGGTCAGCCCCAGGTGCAAGATGAAGAGATGCATCCGGCTCATCTTCTTCCTCAGGCGGTACATCGCCAGCAGCACCCCCACGTTGCCTAGGGTCGCTACAGCCAGGATGGTGGCCAGCACCCCAACCTCTGCCTTGGCCAATTCCTCATCCCGGGTGTGCAAGAGGGTCAGGTTGGGGTCCCCTGCCAGGGTCTGGGGGCTCAGCAGCCCCTGGCCGTGCCTAGGCCAGCTGCGATGGGTGCTGTTCCAGCCCCAGCCTGGCTCCATCCCTTTGGGAAGCTCTGCAGGAGCACAGGCAGCTCTAACACTCCTCTCTGATGGTTTGTTAAACCCTTCCCTGCCTGCCCAGAGCTGAGCTGTTGGGGTCAGTGCTGCCCCATAACACCGCTGCACCAGCTCCTCTCGTTGTGTCTCCTCCAGCAGTCCCCAACGCTGGTGTAGGTTGTCACCTCCTCTGCCTTGTGCTCCTCAGCATCACGGTAACCCTGTGATGAGCGGCTGCAATTCCCCTCTCTGGCTGGATTGCTCCATGCAAATATTCCCAATAAGCAAAGAGGTGCAGGGGCTCCCAGCTCAGTCCTTAATCTTTTTCTCATCAGTGCTAAGCATTCCCAAATCCTTGTTCCTCCCTGGACTGCTCCTCTCGTGCATCCCCTCTCCCCGCTGCGCTGGTGAATTGAAGGGGAAAGGAGAGTCCTCTTTGCTGCTTCTTCTGAGCGCAGTAAAAGTAACAGAAAACGCTACAGAGGCTGCATCTCTTTGGCCTTTTCATTCCAAGAATAGTAGAAGTCAGGTGAGCAGCGTCTGAGCGTCCGTGTCTCCGTGGGAAGCGAGGCTGCCGGTGGTGGCTCTCAGCTGCCGGGTGTGTGAGCTCCGTCCTCCCAGGTCTGGGTTTTATATCCTGGCAGGTCCCCTCCCCGGCTGGCCCCAGCCTCCTGGCTCTGCTGCTGCACGGGATGCTGCAGCGGGCAGCTGAGAGCTGGTTCCCCTCCTGCTGCCCTCTCAGAGGTGTTGTCCCTGGGCTTTGCCAGCAGCTTTTACCAAATCTGAATTCTGGGCAAGAACCAGAGGCTGGGAATCCTCCTGTGCTTCCTCCCCTATCTCCTCTTCTGCAGGGTGTCTGGGCTGGGGACCCTCTGCCCCTGATTGGCACTGTCCCTATTAGTCGGACCCCTCTGAATCTCTACCCTTGGCTTCTCCTGGCCCAGCAGAACCCTCTGGCCTGAAACCTGGGGATGGGGGGGGTGCAAGTCCTCCTGAGCAGCTCCTACTCCAGTACTCAGACACCCATTGGCCTTGTGCAGCTGGGTCTCAGCCCCGCGGCAAAGTCGGTGGAAGCATCATTTACTGGCACCTCATCCGGAGGCTGCCTGCTTTGCTCTGTCCTTTTCCTCCTGTGTAGGAAGGGGGTGGAGATTGTCCCTGAGACAAGGCAAAAGCCTGACTCTGCTTATTGCCCAGCTAAATGCTGGCGTTTCATTCCATCAGACAGAAAACCACCCCAAAGGTGGGTAGGAGGATCCTGCTCATCTGCAGAGCAGCCTCTGCCTCAGGTCATCAGTATTTGCCTCATCTCTCATAGAATCGCAGGATTGCCAAGATTGGAAAAGACCTTTAAGATCATCAAGTCCAATCTTTAACCTCACGCTGACAAGTCCTCGACTAAGCCACATCCCCAAGCACTACGTCTGTAGGTCTTTCAAACCCCTCCAGGGATGGAGGCTCCACCACTGCCCTGCGCAGCCTGTTCCAACACTCAGTAACCCTTTCAGTAAAGAAATTCTTCCTAATATCCAATCTAAACTTCCCTTGGTGCAGCCTGTGGCCATTTCCTCTTATCCCATCACTTGTTGCTTGGTTGAAAGGAAAAGCTGATGGGGAGAAGGGAGCTGATGAGGCCCCGGCAGCTGGAGACTGTGCAAAGGTGTGGTGTGAGCCAGAGGAAAGGTGATGGACAAGAGGAACACGCTCAGGCAAAGGCCAACCGCACTATAAATTGCTGAAAACATGGATGAGACTAGAGCTGAGGTGCTCTCGTGTCCCACCAGCCTCGGCTGAGCTCGGGCCCAGGAGCTCGGGTACCTGCTCGCCTGTCTCTGCTCCTCATCTTCCCTCCCCACTCATTTCTGAGCCTTCACCCTCTCTTCCCACACTTGTGTGGTTGCAAAATATTTCCATTGCACGCGTATACAAATATTCGGGCGTATACAAATATTCGGGCGTATACAAATATTCGGGTGTATACACACACAATTTCACTTCTGTTTGGCAACATTAAGGCTTTGTTTCCCCCCACCTCCCTCCCGCTGGGTATTGAGTTATGTCAATACGAAATAAACCCGCCCAGCTATTTCCAGTGCTTTTTCCTTTCTCTACTGGGGACAGACGGCAGCAGCAAACAAAAGAAACGCACCCAGCCGGGCTTCTTCCAGCACTTGGCTGCTGGCAGAGCCTGCTCTGCCTCGCTGGCTGCGGGATTACAATTAAGTTGCCTGAAAGAAGCCCGTTACTTGCTGGATAAAGATTTGCAGATCACCTCTAATAACCATAAATGAGCGCAGTTTGTATCTAATTAAAAGACATCCATCCTTATAAAACACCCTGTGGATATAAAGAACCTGTCGCGGGGAAGCGCCTGGCTGAGGTGCTGGAGTTAGAGATGGGAAGATACTTCCGTGAATAATGTAATTTTCCCTGTTTGTGATCAGACAGCTGATTTTCTGGAAGATTAATGGAGGGCGGTGCAAAAAACCCCACAAAGCAAAGGAAAATGAAGATGAAGGCAGAGATGGAAGGGCAGATTCCGCAGAGAGAAAGGAACGTTTCAGGGTTTTGAGGACAGACTCAGCTTTTGCTGGCACTGGTTTGACTCGGGAGCAGTTCCCTTGGAGTTAGAGCTTTTACTCCAGATTTACCCAAGTTCAGCTGTGCAGAGAATACAGCTGCAAAGGCGCTTAGAGGAAGGTGAAGCTAATTCACAAAAGAAAAATGATCCTTGGAAAATAGAAATACATTGTCTTTAGAGAGAGGGATTATCACAGCAAGGAAATTTTTCAAGCGGACGGATAAAAAAATAAACTCATTTTCTTTCATGGGTTTCCTGAGCATTTTGACACATCACTAGTATCGCCAGGCTCTACGTGCTCCAGCCACACCAGAGCTGGGTTCTCCAACACAGCAGCTCTGGAATTTTTTTTGTTTAGTGCTCTGGGAGGCCTTGGGAGCAATGGCCCAGCTCTGCCCAGCTGTGCCCAGCTGTGCTCAGACCAGGCCTGCCCAATCTAGTGCAGCCCAGCCCAACCCAGCCCAG